>JABFAI010000112.1:0-65108 GCA_013266175.1 Fusarium gaditjirri | reverse complement strand
TCCCAAATGTCGCCGATCGCTTCACCTCAAGAGCAAAACAAGCCACCTCCAGACTCAGAACCCGGGCCCCCGTCCCCGTCCCCGTCCCCAGCAATGGAGCGTCACAAGCAGGCTGTGGCAACCGTCGCATCAGCCGTCCGCGGCTTCTTCGAGCGTCGTGAGCCATATCGCATCTTCCACGGCAGCACCAATAGCACACGGCCTCAGCAGACAGGCAAACCCGTCGTCGATATCAGTGCTCTTCGAAATGTCCTTCAGGTCAATCGCGCGACTCGCACTGCCCTCGTCGAGCCCAATGTTCCCATGGACAGGCTGGTTGAGTCGACGCTGAAGCATGGTCTTGTACCGCCTGTGGTGATGGAGTTTCCTGGCATCACAGCTGGAGGAGGGTTTGCAGGCACAGCTGGCGAGAGCTCCTCGTTCAAGCATGGATTCTTCAATGATACTGTCAATTGGGCTGAGATGGTCCTTGGAAATGGAGAGGTTGTTCGAGCGTCGCGGGAGGAGAACGCTGACTTGTTCCATGGTGCTGCTGGAGCTGTTGGTTCTTTGGGCATGACGACGCTTCTTGAGCTCCAACTGCAGGAAGCTAAGAAGTTCGTCAAGACAACCTACCATCGTACGAGCAGTGTTGCTGAAGCTGTTGCCCGAATCCGCGCCGAGACCGAGAACCCTTCCAATGACTATGTTGATGGCATCCTCTTCTCCAAGGACCACGGTGTCGTTGTTACTGGTACCCTGACTGATGACAAGCCTGCCGATATCAGGCCCCAGACCTTTAGTGGTGCTTGGGATCCCTGGTATTATCTCCATGTCCAAGATCGCACTCGTAACGTCCCCTCCGCTGGCCCTGCTGTCTCCGCCGAATCTGCCTCATCCTCTCCTGTTGATTACATCCCTCTCGCCGAGTACTTCTTCCGCTATGATCGCGGTGGTTTCTGGGTTGGCGCCGCTGCTTTCACTTACTTCAAGGGTGTTCCTTTCACAAAGCTCTTTCGCTGGTTCCTCGATGATTTCCTTCACACTCGTATGCTGTACCGCGCTCTTCATGGCAGCGGCGAGTCTGCTCGTTTCATCGTCCAGGATCTGGGTCTGCCTTACAAGACTGCTGAGACCTTTGTCGACTACACTGCTGAGAACTTCAACATCTGGCCTCTCTGGCTCTGCCCGTTAAAACAGACGCCTCCTCCGACTTTCCATCCTCACACTGGCGAGACCACAACTGCCGCTGACGGAACTGTGACCACTCCACCATCGCTGAACATTGGTCTCTGGGGCTGGGGACCTTCCGACCCAGATGAATTTGTTGCCAAGAACCGCGCTCTTGAAGATAAGCTTGTTGAGCTTGGAGGTCTCAAGTGGCTCTATGCTCATACTTATTACAACGAAGAAGAGTTCTGGAAGCTCTACGATCGACAATGGTATGAGGCTCTGCGAAAGAAATACCACGCCGAGACACTTCCTACTGTTCATGACAAAGTCAAGGTTGACGTTGAAGCACGAAAGGAAGAACGACAGAAGTGGAAGCGCTCTCTCAAGAGCAAGCCCCCGTTGGGCGGCCTGTATGGTATCTGGAAGGGCATTCAGAGTAAGGACTACATACTCCATCGACACGCAGAGTGGAAGTTTAAGGAGGAGAAATAGACGAATACCCCTATTTATGTACGAATAGCAGTTGTAAAAGTATTTGAACACGGCTTAGAAGGTCATGTTCTTAGATGTCACATATACTGACAACCACACAGTGGCTGATAGAAGAATAGACACAATTTAGAAAAAACTTATATCGATTGAAATACTTTTTTTTTATTTACATATTCCAAGTATCGTAAACTCTTCTAAGCGCCAAATGGCCAGGTCTATATGGTACGGGCCTTGACTAACTTCCTCGTAAATCTCCCAAGAGAGACGGGGCCCAGTGCTTCCACAAGCCATAATGCCCATCATTATTAGCTCAATTAGAGGACCCTGATGTCAATCCCCACTGCGCGAATTGCGCTTCTATCATCATCCGCTGTATTCTTCTTCCCTGTGCGTCTAAGTTTTCTCCCATTGAAGTCATCATGTTCATGATATGCTTACTGCCTGGTCCATAGCTGTAATGGAACCAAGTCTAGAAGCGAAAATGTCTTGTATAAAAGGTTGTTCGAGCAAGGATTCTTTGGATTTTCAAAAGACGACCCTTTACTCCTTGATAGCGTACTCGCGCTTGAACATGTCGTCGACCTTGGTAAGGTAGTAAGTACCAGGGGCAATGGTGGAGGCGTCACCCTTGGGGGTATAGTCCTTCTGGAGATGGGCCTGCTTTCGGAGGTTGCACATCTAAGAAAAACAGTTAGCACACGTCTTTAATGTATTGAGTTAAATCATTCTGTATTTACCTCATCATAGGTCTCAGGGGGGACAGCGCGGCGGGCCTCAAGACGGGCAGGGATGCTGAGAACGCTGGAGATCTTCTCAACGCTGCCGTTGATGCGGAAAGACAGGAAACTGGCAGCAAGACCAGATCCGTAGCTGAAGAGACCAATTCGCTTGCCCTCAAGAGCCTTGTTGTCGACAACGCTGATCAAACTGGCGAGACCACCCCAGACACTGCCACAGTACATGTTACCACAGTTGGTAGCGACCTGGATGGAGGGGTTGACACGCTCCTGGAAACGCTTCTTGGTAAGGGCCATGAAGGTCTTCTCAACAACCTTGTCGGTCAAGGACTTCTCGTAGTCCATATCACGGAGCTCAGGAGCGACCTCGGCGAAAGCAGGAGAGTCGGCGTTGGCGAGGTAGTCGTGGTAGAGGAGACGAGCGTAAGACTTCTGGACAAGCTTGCAAGTAGGGGAGTGGAAAGCAAGGTAGTCGAAGCGGTCGAGGCTGGTCTTGGTAGAGTCGTCACCGTTGGAAGCACCGTTGGTGCCGTTAGTGGCCTGCTTGGCCTCACGCTTGCAGTAAGCGCGGTAAGCGGCATCAAGGGCCTTGGTGTAGCAGTTGACGGAGTAGTGGCCATCAACATAGGGGTACTCGCTGGTAAGGTCGGGCTTGTAGAAATCGTAGGCGTGCTGCATGTAGGTACCACGGAGACCGGGCTCGGCAACAATGGGGGCGTTGGGGCCGATCAGGAGAGCGACGGCACCAGCACCACCAGTGGGGCGAGCGTTGCCCTTGGCGTAGAGAGCAATATCGCCAGCAACAACGATAGCATCGCGACCGTCCCAAGCGGAAGACTCAACCCAGTTGATGGCATTGAAAACAGCGTTTGTACCACCGTAGCAAGCGTTGATAGTGTCGACACCCTCGATGTTGGTGTTGTCGCCGAAAAGCTGCATAAGAACACTCTTGACAGACTTGGACTTGTCGAGAAGAGTCTCGGTACCGACCTCGAGGTAACCAATCGAGTTGGGGTCGATATTGTAGTTCTTGAGGAGCTTGGAGGTAGCGGTGAGGGCGAAAGAGTAGATATCTGCAGAAATCGCAAATTAGCGGTGCTCCAATGCCATCATGAGATTTTCCCAGGACGCAGTGAGGTTAAGCGCATTGCGCTAAGATCGTCTTTTCAGGGGACGGTGAAGAATTGGGGAAACTCACCCTCACGGTCGTCACAGAAGCTCATCTTGGTCTGCCCAAGGCCAATGGTGTACTTTCCGGCGCTAACGCCATCGAACTTCTCGAGCTCAACCTGATCAACATACTAAAGAGCAAATAAAATTGTGGTTAGCTGGGGGCGTCATCAAAGAGGCGTGTGTTCGTTCAAGCGTTGGGATAGAGGGGCACAATCTGAAATGGAGGGGCACACGACCAGAACCCGAACACGAGAGTAATAACGCAGGGACTTTTTTTGTCCCATCCAAAAAGTTTGGTGAGGGGCAATAGTCAACGACAATAATCCCCAGCAGAAACAGGACAACGTGAGGGCATTGAAGATTGCACGATGATAACGAACAATCGCAGGGAGAGCATCTCAGCTTACCTGGCTGGGGACATAAAGCTCAATGGCCTTGATGCCAATATTCTGAGGACGAGACATGATGAAAGATTTTGGGAGAGAAAGAGACGGTTGGTGGGGGGAGAAGAAGCAGAAGAGGAAGACAAAGAGAAGAAGAGATGGAAGAGAAGCCGAGCGAGAAGAAGAGGATGTGGAGATATCTTATAATGAGACGACGACAAGGGAAGGGAAGGGGGGACCCGGAAGAAGAGCGCGAGATTGCGGGTTCAGGGACAAGCAGTAGAGCGTCTCTGTAGGAGTGGTCTTGGTGCTTGTTAGGTTGAGATGAACAGAGATTGGATCTCGAAATCTAAGGTAGACAGACGGACGGGGTGTGATTTCAGTGAGTAAGTGGCCGCGGCGGGGTGAAACGACGGGAGTGACCTTCACTTGTTGGGCGACTTAGTTAGATTCACAGGTATCAAGTTTTTCACCGCCCTTTGCCTTTTTCCACTGGATAGACGCTGCACTGTTGGCCTCTCATGTAATTGGATTGGCTGCATATGATTTTTTGAGGTACTTGTAGGCTATGAGTTAAGGTCATGGATCCTTGGATCATGGCCATGATGGACGACAACCAACTTGTTAAGAAGCTTGGGCGCCAAACAACAATACTCATGATTGTACATTGTTTACTTATCAGCTATACTTCTAGATTAATAGACAACTCTCCCTCTGATAGTAACACCGAGCCATACGGTGATATGACTCGAGATCATGTCAACAAACAAGCCATGACCTCTAGCAATCGAGATTTTTTTTTTTTTTTGTTTCCTCCTCTTCCCGCTTCTGGTTTCTGTAGCACATGTCGCCTCCTGCCAGGGGCAAGCCTCAACTGGTGGGTGCCGGGCCAAAATGTACCTGGTGTGCTTGACAGCGGTCCTATTCGGGCTTGTCTTGTTGTGACGGGATGGTGTGGATTAGTTGCTGGTTGGTGGGACTTAGACGGGTATAATTGAGTGCCTACGGTAGCGGTAGCTGCTGGAAACACGAACACGACAAGACATCGGTAGTCACTAGTGGTAGGTAGATGATGAACCTGGGTTTCTGGTAAGGCTTGATGTCCGGTAATTAATCCCCCTGTAATCAGTACAAGGTGATCCTTCAATACCCAGTGTTTCTAACGGTCTGTGGTTGGCAGGCCTCTTCGCTTGTTGGCGTTTAAACAATGTTTCGAGGAACCCTACTCAGTTCAGTAGCTGATCTGCATGCACTACCTACCCTTTAGAGTAAGTTTCCGAAAATTCTTTGTTAGGACTCTCTCTCAGAAAAGGGCTTGCACCCTTTCTTAGTAAGACTTCGGGGAATGATCTAAAACAGTAGGAAACCGGTTTTTGTCAGATCCAAAGGAGTTACTTGTCCAGCCTGTGATGAGGTGCTGCGAACCTACTAACCTTACAACTTCACCAGACACAAACGGGAGGCTGTGGCCTAGAACCCGTCTTTTTCCAGGGACTACCCGCTAATTAGCAGGGGACAACAGCGTATCATCGCTTCTAATCCCGTACTACCACGCTTACCCTTTCTGGACAGTTCCATTTCATCCCATGTTCGCAATTCGCAACAGCTTCAACTTGTTCACCCATGCTTTCGATTTACACAATACAACACTATCAACACTCTCCATGTCTATCATGTCTTGCATATCATCGTATTCTTAGGAGACAGCAATGTCAGCACTAAAGCTATCCATATCATTGGACTATGCACAACTACATGGGTCTTACTTTCAACGACTTTGCTGGAATCGTTGAATGTGTCCCACTCTCTCATTGCTCATGTTCTTCGGGTCCATCTGCCATTTGCGTTCTCTATTGCGTGGATGGATGGCTTAGTGTTTTCTTCTCGAAAGTATACCCCAGCTATGACTAGTAGCTTTACTCCTCCACACAAGATATCCTAATCGGAGCGGCCATGATGTGGTATCGATGACCAACTTCAGGCTGATTCTATCTACCACGCCTTGTCTTCCAATACTCCCTGATGGCAATTTCTTGATCTCGTTCATACCTCTCGGCTTTGGCCAGTACTCTCGCCAACAACGGACTTTCTGACATCTACAGTTCACCGGAGAGTACTTACGCTTATGGCCATGAGAAATTTATCGACGCGTCCCACGCAGTGCCCCGTCTTTAGCGTCATGTTCCGGTTTGTCCCTCAAGTGCAACTTTCTTCATCATACAATCCCTGGCTTGTGACGATGTCAACTCGTACTTCATTATCAATCGCTCAGCATAAGATCCGCCGCATTCCGTTCTTCGGCGTGGGTCAAGCCCGCCGTTCTAAGTCTGATATAGCTAGCCTCCAAGACTTTGATACACTTTTGTGTCCAAGTCCGCCGCTATTCGGCCTAAGATAATCAACGTGCAGATTCCTGCATCTCAGGCACTACCATTAGGCCTGATTGATTATCACTCAATACTTTCGGATGGGGTCAGTCGTCGTGGAACCTGGATGGTATCCATCTAGGGTCTACGTACCTCTTGGACACGGGCCGTGGCCTCTTGGGCTTCATGGAAGGATTTTCAACATATGCATTAGGATGTTTCAAAGGAATCCATGAGAAGCTGAAGAGTGATAAGACTGAATGTGCAGCCGTCTTCGGATTTCGCTCTCTTATTCGGGTCGATCATACTCAAAGCTACCTAGCCCATTAGCCTTGTAAGCCGCATCGCATCCCTTTTGTGCATCATCGCAGGGACCTGCATGGGTGAAGGCCCATCACAACGGCACGTTATTAGTGACATCTTGAGACACTCGGATCCTTTTGCGAATTCGACTCCTCAACCTGGGCTGCGTTGTTCGGCTATTGTTGGTTCAAATCCTGTCTCTCATCCAATGCATTGCACAGCCCTCATCTTATTTATCTTCCTCCTCAAGCGTTGTGCACTTATCTCGTGGTCCAAGCAACCCCATAAGGATCTAACCGACCCCAGATCCTGCCCCTGGCATGACGTATTGGTCAACAGCACCGATCTCGAATCTCATACATCTTTTACCGGGGTGAGAATGCCTGTCGCTCTCGTGTTCGCTCAGCTGACGTTTCCTTCATATGGAGGTGATAACAGACACAAGTTGAATTACACGGAACTCTCCGCAAAAGTCGTGGATGGAGTATCAGTGTGCAAACTTTTGCGATACGCCAGTTACTGTGAAAAAGGAAAGATTTGACAAACTGAAGTATGACTATTAAGTGTATTTTAAGAAGTGACGCTGACGCTATTGAAGATCACCAATCTCTTAAGTTAACAATACAGAAAACTCCCATCCAACGCCGCTGTATGCATTCTCTATCAGACTCTCCTATTCATGCAAATTATTACGAGGCAGTGTTGGGGGTATCGTATCCAGAATCAGAAGTTCCCTTGGACTTGCTTGCTTCCTCATCTGGAACCTCCAGCTTTTTATTTTCCTCAACTTCCTTGGGCTTGTCTTCAGATTTCTCCGTGTCCTTCTTCTCGTCCTTCTTCTCGTTGGTGTGGGTTTCGGTCTCAGATTCGATATCAGAATCAGAAGAGTCAGAACCAGAGCTCTCGCCATTGCTCTTTCTCTTGGCCTTAGCCTTGGCCTTCTTCGCCTTTGCTCGTTCCTCCTTACGCTTCTTCTTGGCTTCTGCCTTTCGGGCCTCCTGTTCCTCCTTGCGTCGCTTCTCTGCATCCTCGATTTCCTTTTGCTTCTTCTCCTTGCGAGTTTCAACCACCCAGTCATCAACAGCGTCAATGGCGGCCTCAGGGTTGCGCTTGTGCTTGAGAAGCAATCCTTGGATTTCGGCAGGGCTGAATTCGAGCTCGGGCATCTTGGTAGCGAACTTATCGGCAAGTGCATTGACTCGCTTCATAGTCTCCTGGCGGGTCTTTTCAGCCAATGCAGCCTGCTTCTGAGCTTCCTCAGGTTCCAGGATTTCTGTATCCTTTCCAGGCGCGCCCTCTCCCTCATAAGGGGCGTAGATGGCACGGAAGATAGAGGCAGTCATATCAGCGTCGGCACGACCGAATTCGACGATCATATCGACACGGCCAGGTCGGATAAGAGCCTTATCCAGCTTCTCAAGATGATTGGTAGTCATGATAAGGACGCGTCCCTCTTGAGAGGCAACACCATCGAGAATATTAAGAAGTCCAGATAGTGAAAGTCGACCGGGGAGCGCAGGTGCTGTAGTGGGGGGGAGACCAGGCTTGGCGGGTGCGGTGGTGACGGGGACAACTGCATCCTCTGTGTTTTCACCCTTCGTATCCTCACGAGTGTGAGTGAGGCCAGCAGTGTCAATATCCTCCAGAAGTACCACACAACGGCGAGGGAGCTCAGCAAAGAGGGTTGCAAGGTTCTCTTCACTGGCCATGGTAGAGCTTAGACTGACCATATAGATTCGCATGCGAAAGAACCCAGCCAAGGCCAGACTAAGCGAACTCTTTCCGGTTCCAGGTGGGCCGTAAAGAAGGTAACCACGGCGGTAAGGGATGCCGCGGTTGGAGTACCAGCGACGGGTGTTGGGGTCGAGGTAGTCGGTCACGTCTGCAATCACGTCTTGCTTGACCTTTTCGTTGAGGATGACCGTGGAAATGGGGCGACTAGCTCGACTCATGCATCGTTGCCATGTAGGATCGCCACCATTTTGGCCAAGGGAACCACGGTAAATGATGGTCTTCTTCTCGTCTTTCTTCAAATACTGTTCCCGAGCGTCGACAAGGAGCTCCTTAATGATACGGGGGTTCCGGCCGAAGCAAGAGATGGACAGTTCCTCTCGCTCGCTCGAGGTGAGGAACCCAGAGCGCTCCCGGTTCTCATGGCGCTCGAAGAGAAGGACATGCCCCTTGTACCAGAAGAAGTGAGAACCGACCGAAGGGGTATACTGGAGTGGCTTCTTGGTTGAGCCAGAATCTTCCTCTTCGTTGTCGTCGTCATCCCATCGGAACAAGAACCAACTCCTAGAGTTGATGTTTGTGTTGACCATGAAACGTCGAGAACCTTGGGCAAATCGTTGGTTTGCCACCCAGGCCATCACTATGTTGTAGATCTCATCATCGGTACGGATCCGTACGGCAGACATGAGATGCTGACCGATGATGCTCCACGAATACTCAGTGATATAGTTCCAGGCAAACATGATACCGGAGATAACCAGGAGGAGGGGGATGTAGAGGTTGAGGTCGATACCGAGATAAGCGTGGACGATACTTGAAAAGGTGGAAAAGCCCGGGAATAGAAAGTCCAAGATGGCAAACTGTGAAGAAGGCGCACTTGGGAGACCAGCGGCCTCACCAGTTGTGTTAAGGGTTTCCATACTGTGAGCGTGGGAGATGGTCTGCAGGAACGCAAATGGTCCTATCATGCTAACGTGCGTCGAAGAAAGTTGTAGAGGGCGTGACAAGCCCAGAGAGAGAGAGAGAGAGAGAGAGAGAGAGAGAGAGAGCAAGAAATCTCAGGACCTGAAGTAAGGATGTCAGGAAAACCTAATTAAAGGGCTTCCTCGGCTTATCCTAAACTCACACAAGTCTTGTTGTTGCTGAGAACAGAGGTCTCTCCTTGCAGAGAAGAATAGTTGAGGTCTATGCTGAATACAGCTAGAGATGATGAAGGTGAGTTATGTGAGAGGGAAAGTTGAAGTGAGAGAGGCGATGAAAGGTTTTATAAGCGTCAAGTTTGTATGCACGAAACGTGATACTGGTGTGTACTAGAAAAAGAGGCATCCACACCCACCCCCAAGGGCGCGCCATCAGCCTTACAGCTCATGAATTGAGCCATTTGAGTCACAGCCCGCGTAGACCAACTGGGATCGATTTTCCACGCCGCGACACAAGTGGAAAAGTGGTTTTATGTGTGGGGTAGAGATTGGCGGTTCCTATTAGACAAGATGATGATTGTCGCGTGGAAACTAGGCATCACAGCATCATCGTTAGGCAGCAGATCCGTTTTTTGCTCCATGAATCTTTTAGGGTTTGAGGGTCAATGATGGAGTTTTTGAAGACTCTTTGACACAGTGGAAACAGTACCAAGCAGTCTTTGAATTGTACATTATTATTACTCTTCTTCTTCTTATTCAGTGGGAAATATCGTAAAATTCTCTTAAACTGCCTGAAGATGTTATGCTGTCATAGGATGCTTCAGAAGATAGTTCCCATAAATTCCATGGCAGCTTTATGGATCCATCCAACCGTTGGTCACAAGCACCAATAATCTTTGTTGACTTTTCAAAGATCTTTGGTAAGGCAATTGGAGGCTGACTGACCCGCTGACCCTCCTGTGCTCGGCTGCCTCTTTTCTGTGAGCAAAACGAGCCAACGCATTGGTTCAAGCACGACACTTACAGGATGACTGCATTTTCCAACGCATTATACAGCTCGTCCAACTTGTGAAAGCAGGGATAACTAATCAGGGTGTTTGTTTCACACCTCGACACCACTGTCGTCATGCTTAATCTAGACCTTTTCTCCCCTTTGTCTGTCTATCTTGTTGACTTACAGCGCACTCTTAGCCCAAGCCTCCCGGCGGAGCATCATCCGGGAAGAGTCACGGCGGCGTCGAGATCCAATCGGGCGCTAGACCGTATTTGTTCCACCGGAAGGCTGTGTTTCAACCCATTTCCCGGCGAGCGAACGCCGGCTGATGATTATGATTGGTTGATGCGTAAGGTCAAAGGGTCTTGTTGACATGGGGGGGTGGGTTGGGAACATTTGATGCATTGCAGACTCTGGTGCATCGCTCAAAGCCGAAGGCGGGTGGGGGACCTTGGAAATGAAATAGGCAAACACCAAGGCTTCCTTTTTCTTTTTCTTTTTCTTGCTACCGCAAATATTACGTACGTATCGCACCTAGGTACCTATGCATGGGGGGGAGCACACGACACTTCTTGAGTCGTTGGAGGCATGCATGTGAATGGTCGAGACTCTATCATACGTCATTTTGTCCCTTGGTTACCCGGGAGCAATCATCGAAAGGTTTAGACTCTCACATTTCAAGATGGATATCAATAATTCTGGTTCCGTTCCTTGTTATACAGCTCGATGACCGAATTGCTATAATTGCGTCATGTTGGATGGAACGAATTCTTTGTGAAGTAGCTCAAGTGATTCAAAGCAACTTTCGCAAGACAGCATTCATAGATGTGTGAAGCAGCAACCCATATTATCAAATCATACATGCATAGCATATACCATTGCACCAAAGGCATGCGGATTGAATACAAGCGGCCAACACGCTGATGGTCATACCAAGAAGAACGGGAAAAAAGGCAAGCGACATTTGTCAAATTGATACGTGCAAGCAATCATGAATTCATTCATAACCCTTCAGTTGTCTCATAACTGAGTCCCCATAACGCCATGTTCGCCATCCCAGGTTTTGTTAGCTATACATATCCAAATACAATCATCAACGTGAACAGAAAGCACAACATTATCCAATAGGTTTTGCTCGTAAATCCAATCTCAGGACATCAATCTTCCCCAGAACTCCAACCGTCTGATTCTGAAGAGGGACCTCCTCTACCTCCTGAGTGGTTCTGGCCAGTCAAGTCGATAAAAGGAGCTCCGCCGGGCATTCCACCGGGCATTTGGGGATGCATGGGAGGTGGTGGAGGCATGTGAGGAGGAGGAGGGCCACCATACCCGCCCATCATTGGGGCAGGAGGAGGACCACCGCCGAAATTGGGATCATAGCCTTCATCATAAATACCATCGCCGTAGCCGGCATCATAACCTGGACCTCCGTCGTAGCCTCCGTCCATGGGTGGGGCCATCGGAGGCGGAGGTGGATGTTGTGGTGGGGGGCCGCCCATGTTCATCGGCTGAACCACCGGCCGGGGAACGGCTCCGTCAAAGTGCTTACGGGAGCCACCTCCGCTCTTGTGACTCCGTCCACTTCGCTTGCTATGTCCACTGCTGGTGCTACCCCTGCTGCTACCGCTATAGTAGTAGCTATTAGGATGAACAACCCAGTAGAGTTGTGTGTCGGACTGATCCCAGTTAGAGAACGCCGAGCCACCGGAACTGACTGAACGGTCATCACGGTAGTCCCTTGTTCTCTTCTTGACAGCTGTAGCTCCAGGTGGTGCTCCAGCTACCCATGAGAGAAAGCGGAGAGCCTTGGGCTGTTTCTTGGGTATCCGGGTATAAGTAGTCGTCCATGCCGATGAGCGGCTGTCATCTGAGTAGACGGATGAACGTGACATGGTGGATTATTAGAGATAGTATGTAATTGCTTGGAGAATGAGGCGGGTGGCAATGAGTTTGTGAAGGTGGAGTGTGTTAATGATGTGCAGTTCACAAACCAAAGCAGTGAGCTGTGGCTCGTGTTGTGCTGAAGGCAAGGTGATGCTTGCCAAGCGTGGTAGAATAGGCAATAGGAAGAAGGGGTTCCTTGTTCAAGAGAGAAGAGATCGACATGAAGAGCTAAAGAAGAAAGGACAAGGCAAACGAGAGACGGACATGGGAGCATGATATAGACGGGGACTAAACACCACACGGACTAGGCGAGGTCTACACAACGTCTACGTACTTGGGATTGATCATTGCACAAAAGCAATTGTCAGGATCGGCTGCCTCGTCAAGGCATCTCATATTCTGTGGGCGACGAGAAAAGAGGCTATTGTCTCCTATGGTTGTTGCACATTGCACAACAGGACAGGCTGTGGTAGCGGCAGAAGCAAAGAACAACAGGGGGAGTTGGAATCAGCGAGTGGGTGGGTGTGAAGACCGTCCGTCGTGCAGCGTCTTCTGTGCGAGCGGGCTTACACGATACGACTCTCCAGGTGATGTGCAGTACGGTACGGTACCGGTACGCTGCAAATGACGGGCCGCCAGTGAATTTTGGCTGACGGCGGGAGGGAACAGACGTTCCTTGAGGCTCCCGGGTGAGCAGCCAAGGGGTCATGGACGCTGTGCAAGCTGGACGATCGTGCGCCACGTTCGCCCTGCTTTGGAGAGGGGTAAGGTGATAAGATGATCTAGGACAGAGATGAGGGTGTAAGAGATGCAAATCTCGTGAGCGAGTAGTTTAATGTGAAGCGAGCACTGCACGTTGTAGTGGTTCGCCAGCAGTTGTCAAGTTGTACTAATCAGTATCAACCAGACGATGAAAGATTAGGTTGAACTATGCGATTGACAGCTCGGGTTGATCAACTCAATTGGCCACGGAACACGAACAGACACAGCCCATGGAACTGAATTGGCCGAGCGTCCAAGTTCCTTGAAACTTGGCTGACACAAGACCCGTTCGACAGGATAAACCACGAACGAATATCATAAAAAATCATGACACTTTAACTAAGCACAACATGCTGCGGAGCCATGCGAACGCTTGAGGACAGTGGATAGCTGAGGCCTAGACGTCATGCAGCGACATGCATTTCGCTGTGGCTGCCTTTTCCTCTTTTCTCACTGCCTCTTATCTGGAGCGAAACAAGTTAAACGAGGCTGCAGTGCGGTGGTCTGCTCTTCGTGGTACGTTTTCAGGCGGTGATGTCGAGCCGCAACGATTGGCTGCTGGAGTATGCAAGCTGCCGCTGTAGCAGGGTTGGCTATGCGTGAGAGAGGGGGGGTTGTGCTGTGACATGATGGGATTGGAAGAGGTTCTATGCAATTGCGAGATGAGCAAGAATGTGATGGGTTAGATGGGGTTGAAAAAATAACCGCCTTTGGAAAGGGTAGAGTTGCTGTTTGGAGTCAAGAGGCATGTGGAAGTGCAGAAACGAAACGAAATATGAATTATAAGGCTGACGATCCAGGGATGAAGGGTCGAGAGTTGCATACTGTAAGTTCCTTCTTGAGCTTCATCGATAAACTATTCTAGGACGCTATAAGTTGGCAGATGTGAACATTTGATTGTAGGGTAACATGTAATCGATGGCCTGATAACAGAGATCGTGTACTTGACACTCTGGTAGCATAGTATACAATGTCTGACAATCTAGTATACCTGGTACAATCACCATTTCACACAGTTCACCACTTTGAAGGATTCATCTTGTCAACCGTGTGATCTGCGGACTATGCGAGTGCTCAACTCGTTGTCTAATGACATTCATGTTGAACATGTGGTTCAGACACCAGGTAACCCGAGAGTTGGGTTGAGTATCAGGGTTGGTTCATTCGTTAGCCGGCAGTTGGAAACTACTGTACCCCAGAAATGACATGAGAGTGGGCTAGAAAAAACAAGGCGAGCATTCTCAACGCTTCATTTTCAACCAGTGTGGCAGATATAAGAGACAGATCTCACCTGCCTGTACAAAGATCAATGAGAACCATATGCCTGACACCATCTTCTCAGCGACAACGCATACATCGAAATCGTCCGACTTTGTCTGCATCTTGAGAGACTCGAGATGAAGACTCTGGTTGGATAAGGCACTCTGAGAGCAAGTGCGCCGTTGAGCATGCTCCGAGTCGTGTGTCACGTTTCCGAAGCATAGACTGACTACATGAACCTGAGTCTCCTGAGAAACAGCCAAAGATCAACAGAGGTGAGATGAGGGATAGCCCACGTGAAAGCCATCAGGGATACAGGAAGAGAGAGCCGACTAGCCGACCGTTGGATGCTATTCAGAACAAACTGGGAAATTAACATCAACAAAGCCCTCACTCTGTGCAAATCAACGAATGACAATTCTAGAAGACGAGTTGGAAAAAAAAACTTGGATATTATGTGGATCTGTTATGAAGATGGAGTTTTCGCTTGAGTGAGCAAATATTTAGATCATCTTGGAGAGATCAGCGGAGACCAGAAATGACAGACACTGACAAGGGACCTCTTATGCAAGTGATAAAGAGACTTTGGTAAACTTAGTACATCTTGTTCGGACTTTAGACCAGTTTATTCTGGCACTTAATTCATGGCCAGAAGTTTTGCTCCCTGAGGGAGTGAGTCCTGGGAACCAGAGAGAGTATCGCTGCCGGTTCGGCCGGGATCGCCCATTTCGTGCAGTGCGATGTGAGGAATGTGATGTGATGGATGTAAGGAAGCGCCTGAACTTGGGTGCTGACAAGCCGCATGCCGTGAAACAGAGATCGGGGATCAATTCGTATGATCTTCTTTTAACGAAGATCAGATTACCCATCTTAAACTATTCATGGTAGACCCTGAACTCATCACGGCAGTTTGAACTCGACTGTAAACAAAAAGGACCATCCGCACAAGGATCTTGGGGCGCGTGAGAACCAACTGGAACCGATAATGGAAGGCCAACACCTCGGAGTGTGCTACCGATGCATGCTGCGCAACCCCTAGTCAGGTTTGGTTGCCAAGCGGGAGAAGAGCCGATGGTGACAGTACCCATGACATGAGAAAGACATTCATTGCCGAGACTTCCAATGATGAAGATGATAGCAACGACTAGTTATATCCATACCTTACTATGGAACAATCTGCATCATGATGTGTTGAGGGAATGGATGACTGACAGACTGTAAATACGAGGATCCACCACGTAAACAACAATATCAACACCCAACTATGCATATCCGTCCACAAACCTTCAAAAATAGAGTCGCGAGCAGCCAAGTTCTCATGACCAATGACGCAGGAATGAAACCTCTCCATTAGTGATCCATCCACAAAGACAAGCCCAATGCTGCTCGCTGAAACCGCTCCAAGCTGCTTCACTGGCTGTTGCTCGAAACGGGGTCCTCGGTCCACCAATCGCATGATCCAGGGCGCTCACTCGCCCCTAGCCCAGGTCCGCCGTTCCAAACCTGGCCCCAGGGGAATTTGTGGTTTTCACCCTCTGACGATGGGGGGGGACACACATTGGGGAACACACGGAGGGTTCAATTGCAGATAAGAGAGTTAATATTTTGCAGATCATGACTGTTTGATGGGATAAAGAATGTGCTCAGTGTCGCACAACCGTGTTCTTCCTCGTGCACGCCTGCTTCTCTTTGTCTCTTGAGTTAGGCCTTTATTAAGCTTTCTCGCGCCCTGAACTCTTCTGGAGTTAACTCAACTCAGGTTCGAGGAAAACAAAAAACCTACGCTGAATTGCTAGCTCAGGCAGTTCTAGACCATCTTGAGCCTAGTCCGGACTCCCTTGAGGTCTTCCCCTTTCCAGACCAGTTCTGACTGGCTTACGATGGGGCGTTGGATCCACTAAAGCCCGCTGGGAAAGTCGGGATCCTCTCTTGGTATGGCGCCTGCTTGTCTCCTGTTGGTCTGTTCTCCCAGTCTCCCTCCTTCTGTTTCTGTGGTGTAGCCACTCTCAGTCACTCCCTCGCTCTTCTTCGAAACCCGCTTTCTCTTTCTTGGCTTTTTGCAGTTCTGTCCATCACTGTCAATCAATCCCCATCGATCCCATCCCAACCACGACTAAACAAATCATCACCATCAATCAGTCGAATCGAATCGAATTCAATCTCTCAATCACTTTCGCTCATCCTATCATCGACCTGAATCGACTCATCGAATTTCCCGTCTCGAACTCAATATTCGCTCGCTACAAACTGTCTCCTTATCTGATTTTGTCTCCCGAAATCGACTCCCTTCGCCATTGGCTTGCCGACCGCTCCCCTTCGAATCCCGACCCTTTGGATCTCGACGTCGACTTCAAACTCTCGAAATTCAACGACTTATAGGGCACGCCCTTGCCGGCGTCTTTGGCTTGAAGCCCTGGCCTCCCTCTTCACCACGCCATGGATCCCAACAACGGGAAGGACTCCAGCAACTCGCGTCGCTCATCGACTCGGCGCTCGCGTTCCTTGAGGCTGTCCACTGGTAGTGGTGCCGACGATGACTACGACCTCAGTGCTATGATGGTAGCGGATGGCTTCCGACCGTCCGATAATGCCACCTCTTCCTCCTCCATAAACCCGACTTCAAACTCCAACACCCAACCCGAATCGTCATTATCATCGACTGAATCCTTCTCCCAACAATCGGCATCTACAAAGTCATCACAGGCACCGCTTGTCTCTGGATCCGACGAAATTGCCCCTGCTATCCGCAATCGACCTTCTAGCATCTCCAAGCCTCATCGAAATCATGATTCTCTTGCTCTTCGAAACGACGGCACATCAACCGCCGACCGATCTCATATACGTAACAACCACAGTCTATCGTCAGACTCTCCGGTCATTCGTGCCGAAAGTCCATATACAGGTCCATCTGGTCCCTCTCATCCGTATCAGATGTATCCTCAGCGAACAATGAGTGTGGCCACTACATCCACCACCGCCAACGCTGTCATACCCGAAGATCGTTCTTACGGAGGCACTCAAGCTCCAACTCATCCATATGCTCTTTACACACAAAACACCACCTCCGGCGAGAGTAGCACACCCTCGATTCCAGTGGGATTCAATGGCTTGGGAGGAACTTATCAGCGACAACTAGGACCGGACGGAGAAGAGGCAGGCGATCTGGTCGGCCCATTGGGCCATATGGAGGAACTGCCGCCCTACACCAGATATCCGGATAATGCGTATGTGCCTAAACCTGCAACACAAACACCAGTATCTCCAGTATCGGCAGTATCACCTGCGTCGGAACCCTCATCTCCCACCAGGGAAATTCCAGGAGCTGGTGGAATTGGCATGGCAACTCGCGATCCTGAATTCTCATCAACGGATGATGACCTAGCTTTGCCGAGGACCCGACCTTCAGTCAGAAGCCATGCCTCCGAGGCTAGCCATCACGATATCAACACCGCCGCTGCCGAGACTTCCGAGAAGCCTACTGCCAACAAATGGCAACGTCGGGCAAAGAAGAAGCTCTGGGGAATTGTACCTTACTGGGCTATTTGCCTCCTGCTAGTCGGCTTGATTCTCATGGGCATCATCATGGGCGCCGTTATTGGAACTATGCTCACGAAAAACCATAACAATAACCCAGATGAACCCCCTGATCCAAATGAGTACGTTTGCCGTTGGCCATTGACCTTCACTATCATGCTAACTATTGTCTAGCAAATATTCCTACCAACCCCCGACCACGACAACATATGACCCTGAGATCATCACAACCATACCGACTGACTTGCCCCCAATGGCCGTAGGGCGTTTTGCACTTCCCAATATTGACCCTAGCCCTCAGAATAGCAATGCCTGTTTCAACGACTCGCAACAGTCATCGGCCTGGTCCTGTGATATAGTCATCCCTATGTGGTCGATTCAGATCGACAATGGCACAAAATCCAAGTCCAAGCCTTGCTACAATTTGACTCTCAAAGCTATTCCTGACAAGGACACGCCATTTCCGTGGGGTGCTCAACCTCCCAGCATTCCTCAGCCAACACCTATGATACTAGTTAACGACACCTTGGAACTTGCACGCGGTCCTGCTTGGTGGCTGAGGACAAAGTACAACAAGACTGTCATCGTTTCCGAGAAGAAGTTTGGTGCTGCTCTGAGCAATCGAGGTTGGGACGGCGACGATGAATATGAAGACTACAACTCTTTCCATCGATTTAAGAACAAGGCCCCCCTCAACGCTAAGAAGGGCG
Organism: Fusarium gaditjirri; assembly: GCA_013266175.1. Classification (NCBI taxonomy): domain Eukaryota; kingdom Fungi; phylum Ascomycota; class Sordariomycetes; order Hypocreales; family Nectriaceae; genus Fusarium; species Fusarium gaditjirri. The sequence goes on along the minus strand of JABFAI010000112.1, from coordinate 46,707 downwards.
AAAAGCCTTGGATATGTACCTGGCCAGACACTGTCATCGAGTTCTTCATTTACCCCGGTGAAAATTCTTCGACCTATCATCCCCCTTCTGTGACAACTGCTGTTTCCGAAGGAACCACTGCTACATATAGCACTTATTCTAGCTCATCCACACCTGACTGGAGCTCTTGGAAACAACCTGTACCCGTGTTTCCTCATGTTTACAAGATGGTTGAGCGCCGATTTTTATGGGGTGAAGAATCCGTGGCGACTTGCACTCAATACGAGATCATTGGCGACTACGGGGATGATAAGAGGCCGGTCGAAAAAGATGGTAAGAAGGTCGTGATGGTCATTGTTGAACAGGAGGATGAGGATGTTGATGACCTGGACCTTACCTTCACAAAGCGTTCAGAACTTGAGACCAAGAAAGCGCTTCGACAGTTGCTGAAACGAACAAACCCGTCACTCACTGATTGCGGTTGCTCATGGACGTCACTATAAAGAGTTGATCTCATTTATATTGTCCTTATTTGGCAGGGGTTCACTTTTTTATACTTGACGAGCCCTGCCATTTTATACCTTATACATTCTTCGATATCACGGCGTTATGCATACAAGACTAAGGGGGCCATTACTGGATGACACGATTCTTATATATCCGTCGTGTCTATACTGATTTTCTGTCATTACTCAAGATTGCATCATGGGAGAAGGAACGAGAGCCATGTATCGGAATGCATTTTGGGCCGCAAATCAAAGAAAGGGAACATCTGGAGTTATGGGAGCGACTGACCGCTTATGAAAAGAAATGCCTATTGATTGATTCAAGTTCTCTGATTTGTGATTGTGCTTTACATTGGGTACAGGCGTGCTGTTTTTCCACTGTCAATGGTATATAAATACGTAATTCCCAGCCTGAAAATATGATTCCCGGTTGTACTTGAAACGATTGTCAATCAAACGCCTGTTAATTCAAACGGATTCGTATCCGATGTTGACTTTCTAACAGTGATTGGACGTGATTTGTCATTATATACCTAGAAAAAGCGATCCCCTTTTGCTCCAATGGACCTTAAAGACCTGGCTTGATCTGTTATGATTCTGTTATCCTAGAACGTCGTTCGACTGAGATGTTCGGCGCAAGAACTAGGAAATGAGGCTGCATCCCCCAGCGAGTCGTCCATCGATCCAACCTCCCACCGTGATGTCAACTCGTCTTGAAGGGGACTACCAAACTTTGCTGAAGACCGTTCGATAGCATCATGATTTTGTAAATGTAGCCTAGAGGCTATGCGTCTGATTTCGTCGAGGTCTCGCAGGCGTCACTGGGCAACAGCTCCCTCGTTCGCCGGGGTTTCCCGAATCTCATTGTCGATGATGTCTTTCCTTCCATCTCGGAAATCTCGCATTAATGACAAGAAGACTGAGTTCTTCCACTTCTCGCCATCCTCGTGTTCGACTGACTCAAGAAGACGCTCTGCAGCATCTGCAACTTCTGACTTTGTCTTTGCCGCCTCAACAGGTTCTGTGACCACTGGCTCCTCTGTCTCAAGAGAAAGGCTGGCAATGTCTGGTGTTGCGAGCTTGGTAGGGTTAGCCTCTAATGTCGGCTCAGTGGCTGTATCCTGTTGCGAGGCTTCTTGAGCTTCGGCGTGTGCTATTGCTGCGTCATTGAGTTCTAGTTCACGAGCCATCTGGTCCATCATGGCGTCAACCTCTTCCATCCCGCCACCGGCGTTGTTAGCCATCCACTTTGACATTTCATCATCGAACCCAGCCTCTTGGGTCGGCGCAGCATTGGCGTTCATGAAAGCACCGTTGGCTTGGCCATACATAGGGGAGAAAGCAGCGTTTGGTTGAACGAATGCGGCTTGGAAGTTCATCTGGGGAGCTGGTTGATGCATCTGAGATGCAGGGTGGGTGAAGCCATTCTGGAGAGGTTGGCGTTGCTGTGGCTGATTTGCGAAGCGGTTGAAATCTGCTGCCCAGTTGCTTACGTCCACGGAGGAAGAATGATGCCCTTGGCGAAACTGTGGTGCTTGCGCAGCGTGAAAGGCTGGTGAGTGTCCTTGTTCAAGGACGGCAGCATGGGCTGCTAATCTTCCTGCTGCATGATGTTGAGGGATGCCTGGGAGAGTTGATGGGCCATCCATGAACGCGCCAAAGCCATCTGCGCCTTGCATCTGTTGTGGTGTAGATCTGAAAGACTGATGACGTTTAGCTTATAAGTCTCTAGTAGATAGATACATGAGTGCTTACAGAATGGCCTTGAGGGCCAGCGCGATCTACGAGTCTGTCTTGATGATGGCTGACATCTCGGGCTTGGTGGTCAATAAGACGCTTGAAGGGTGTTCCTCCGCTACACGAAGCATCCGCCATGATTGAGTGAGATGTTTGGTATATGAGTTGATGAAGATGCTGAGAGCACTGAGTAGGTGGTATACCTCGGCCTACGTGATGGGTCTAGTGGCGCGTGCGTATATAGTATATACCTTAGATAGAATGTCTGACGTTGAAGCTGTGGAAAGCTGATTACAGAAGGCTGAGGTTCCTGTAAGAAGATCAAAATGTAGATGCGAGGTTGAAGATGAATAATCCAAGAGCCGCTTTCCCCAGAAATCAAGTCCAGGTTTCTAATTCAAGACCGAGTCCCGATGGCTCGTGATTGCCCGCTCTCCCGCCCCGTCCGGGGAAGCCTGCGCCGAGGCAACATTAAACTCGGTACGTACTGCGCCGTTCGGAGACAAATGCGGCAAGTGGGGGGTTGAGTTCAAGTCGAGATCACGCTTATATCCACGTGATCTTTGGCTTGGCCAACTGTCACCACCGCCACGGTCTGGCGCGGGCCACCTCAGATAGCTCCAGGTCATGGGCGGTATCGTGTCCTCTGATAGCCACCTTTTCTATAATTCATCCTTTTTTCTTGTTTCCTTTTGCGCTGTAACTTTGGTGTGAAATCTAGCAAGATGGTAAGTGATGCATGAATTATGAGATTCCCATCTTGTACCATCTTTAGCGAGCAACACCCAACTTGTTTGTTCTGTTATAGCTAACCCACCCCTTTAGTCGGCGCAAGTTATCACCAACTCTGGTCATGAGGACATGATTGTACGTTCCCGCTCCCGATTGATGCGACTCGAAGCTATGCAATAAATAGCCAAGCTCGGCCCGACATCCCCCTACGACTTCGAATCATACTGACAGCTACTCCCAGCATGATGCTGTCCTCGATTACTATGGGCGCAAGCTAGCTACTTGCTCTGGCGACAAGACGATCAAGATCTTTGAGATTGAGGGCGAAACCCAGCGATTGATCGAGACTCTCAAGGGGTAGGCTTGAAATACCCCTATTCCTAAGGAGGGGAAGCTGACAGAGTCGACTTACAGACATGAGGGTGCCGTCTGGTGTGTCGCTTGGGCGCATCCCAAGTACGGTAACATCCTCGCATCGGCTGGTTACGATGGCAAGGTATTCATCTGGAAAGAGCAGGGCGGACAGAGCAACGCGTGGCAGCGAATTTACGATTTCAATCTACACAAGGCCTCGGTCAACGTCGTTTCGTGGTCTCCCCATGAGGCTGGCTGTCTGCTAGCATGCGCTTCCTCCGACGGCAACGTGAGCGTTCTCGAGTTCAAGGATAACAGCATCGACCACACCATCTTCCCCGCCCACGGTCTCGGCGTCAACTCTGTCTCCTGGGCTCCCGCAACTACCCCTGGAAGCATCGTCAGCAGCGCCCCTGGTCCTGGTGCTACCGGCAACCGACGATTCGTTTCTGGTGGCAGCGACAACGTCCTCAAGATCTGGGCCTTTGACGCTGCTTCTCAGACCTATAAGCAAGAGCGTGAGCCCCTGACCGGACACACCGACTGGGTTCGTGATGTTGCCTGGTCCCCTACTGTCCTCCAAAAGTCCTACATCGCTTCTGCTTCGCAGGACAAGACGGTCCGTATTTGGACATCTGATCCCTCAAACCCTACCCAGTGGGAGTCCAAGGTTCTCAACTTTGAATCGGCTGTGTGGCGAGTTAGCTGGTCGCTCAGCGGCAATGTGCTGGCGGTAAGCGGCCAGGACAACAAGGTGTCTTTGTGGAAGGAGAATCTCCGAGGCGAGTGGGAGTGCGTCAAGACAATTGAGGAATAGATGGAAACAGAATAAAGCACGACGCAACTATGAGTACAAATAGGAGAGCCAGGCGTTCAAGGCAAACAAAAGGGTGGTTTATCTTGCTATGACCTCTTGATCCTGATGTGGGACGCAATGTGATGAGCGCGAACGTAGCCGAACAACGCTATACGTGGATGGGCTTGCGTATATCACGGGGTTGGACCAGATTACTTTTCTGGCGGAACATTGTGATGGATGAGGAGAGCCACTCTGGCTCAGTAATAGAATTGAGAATCTTCAAAAATGTTATGTTATCGATGCTTGAATATTGAATTTCCATGGCGATACGAAACAGCTATACCCACAGCTTATATGAAGCTGCTATAAAGGCAGAATTATTATTATTGGCACCCTGGTCTTATGGAGTGAGAAAACTTTCGATTTCTGTGGAAGTTCCCCTAAGCCTGGGCTGAATTGTTTAAATATTTCTATCGCTTATTAGTAGGGCCAAAGTCTTGAGATTTATTCCCTAGACTTGGGTAGTGCCATTGTAATATAGCACAAAAATCTCACGACTTTTATCAGAGGAGAAGAACAACCTATTTTTGGAGTCCCAGGCCAGGCTGACAGGGCGGAAACAGCGATCAGGGCATTTACCGTTGTTTTTGTTGAAAATGATGGGTTTGGTGGCATTTATGCTTTGTGAAGCGTTGAACACAGGCTGTCCATTTTTGAAGTCGATATATGCAACGTTATATCCAATCGCTTTGGAACGGTCCCCTGAGCAAGGTATGCAAGTTAGGTGACTTGGGAGGTGAAGTGAGATGATAACTTACAGCTTCCGTGGAAAGTGATATATGCCCGTGTGCCGTTCTGGTTGAATATAAGGTCCAAAGGCGTATTGTGAGCTTGGAAAGCTAGGACGGGAGCAACGTAATCCCTTCTGCATTCCTCATTGGTTCGACGAGAACGACCAGGCTTGCGATCAGGACTAAAGTGATCGCCAGTTTTGAGGTCACCGAGCCCAGGAAACTTGTCTGTGGACCACAGGGCATAGCAAAAAGGGTAGCCATAGTTGCCGCCGCGGTTCTCCGTAGAGCCATTGAGATAGCCATGGAAGTTCAACTCTTCGGCAGGATTGTCCATGTGGATATCTTTGCCATCCCGATAGAGGTTCTCATAAGAGTTGTCAACGCTGAAAATTCCACCAGTCTCGGGGTGTTCTGCCACGCCGACCGCGTTGCGCAGACCCCAGCCGAGACGGATACCATCATTAGCGTAGCTATAGGGCTTCTGATATCCCGAACTGTTCCTAAAGGATGAGATGTTGAAGGCACGGATTTGAGACTGGCCGTAAGAAAGATCATCGGCTCTCGGATCGCCCTCTCTGACGTTTCCTCGGGAAACGAGAAGCATATCAGGGTGTTTCTTTGAGACGAGAAGGTTTCGCGATATTTGGCCTTCACTGGACATGTTGCTGACTAGTATCTTCTCTGAGGATTTGTCCAGCGTGACTTTCTTAGGATCATAAGAGAAGGCGAAAACGCTCTCTACTGAGGAGGCATATATGGTGCGGCCATCCTCTGAAATGGCGAGGCCATGCGTTAGCTGTAAATCAGTTGGTGAACGATAGTGTACGTGTGTGGATGTAAACGCACATCTCTTCTTTTAATCAAAGTCGTCCTGTTTGAGACTCGGATACATCTTCCCCCAGCGTCACTGTCATCGAGCTGCAAGTGGATTATACCGACTAAAGTATCTATAACAATGAGAGCACCCTCACTGTCAAACAATATGCTTCGCGGTCGTGCGAATCCCTTGGCAATGACAGAATATTCCCAATTGGGAGCGGTAGCAGGCTGAGATTTCCTTCAGGGCTTAAGTGTTTTGTAGCTGCATTGTTGGGCCGAAGCCAAAGAGACGATCAAGGTCGAGATCAGCGCAATAGCGGCGGCAAAGCGAAGGGAGACCATCCTCAACCATGAGACGATAACGATGACGATGACCACTGAGGGGAGAGTCGAGACATGTTGTTTATGCTCGTGGATTGAAGCCACTTGCTCAGTGGAATTTATAAGGTTCAAGCCAGCAGCTGTGTCTTCTGATCTGCAGAGAATTCATATTGAGGTTATTGTGTTCTTTGACGTATCACGATACCTTATACATTGTGTTGTGGTTTAAAAGGAGAGCCTACTAGTAAGAGTCAACAAGCTGCTCCCGCACAGACTAAGCCTACCCAGGTAGTTTAGGTAGCCATTCAAGATCTACCATCATCAACACAAGCCACAACAGGTCGCCGTAGCAAGATACGGCCTATAGCTCGCTCGTGTTTTAACACTAACAGCACCTTGATAAGTAGATTATAAACTTTCGACTCTGAAGATTGAAACAATGATTCTACGGTCTGACTCTGACATGAATAGAATATACTACCTACCTACCGAGATACCTCCCCAGGTACAGCTAACTTGGGTCACTTGATCTCAACCGAGATGGGCACAGACCTTTAGGGTGAAACATGACTAAATATGTTATCACAAAACCATTCTTGTTTTGATCATCATTGTCACGCTGGGTGAGGTCTGAGTGCCACGCCCTAGTCTCCTATATGCAGGAACAAAGTCTATCTCACCTAGCTCACTCATACTCCAAGTACCTTGTGAATACTAGATAAGGTACCTACTTACCCAGTTTGGTATCCTGTTTACTCAATACTTTACGTGTATTGATGCCTGATCTGTTGTCGTGTTCTGAGGAGACGTTTTGCTTCACCGATTGCTTCACCGATTTGCCACTTCACTCGAACCTGGACTTACTTTTTATGACTCGGCCTAGCTCATAGAGAGCCTCAAAAACACAAAGCCCCCATTGGAAAAATTGCCTTAGCTCTGTGCTATGACATGACACTAATACGCTGGGAGACAGGTCATTTTCCCACTATTTATCCAACACTACCTAGCATGATAAGGTCTTCGTATCAGATCCCAGAGTATTTCGATGAGGTTTCAATTGTTACCCTGTGAACATCAGACTATTGATGGGAAAATTCACTGCAATTTGAGTAAAACTTTGGAGCCTGATTTGATCGTATGTTGATGGAACCTAATAAGACAAATCCACCTTGAAAAAGCACAATTATCTCGTATCGGACTCAACAACAAGAGTGATCAGACCCCCTGTTCAAGGTAAGGTATATTTGATGGTGCCCCGACACCAAAGACAATCACGACTTCACATAAAAACCTAGATTACCCCGCTTCCATGCACATCGCGTCCGTCGTGATAGGGCAGCTGTGATGCTGTTGGCCTTTTGATCAGAAGGATGATGTATGACTGAGGCTGTGGTGGGCTACGGTGTCTCGTCAGCCTTTGATGGGGTCAGCTGAGGAGCCTTACTTGCTCTTCAGCTGGTATATGTGCAGCTACCTTTGGTTCGGGCTGCAATCGAGAATCAAGGCAGCTGGGTAACTAGGTACTAATATTATTTTGACTTGGCTTTCTCTGCCAGCATGCTGTAGGGGCAGGCAGTACATGGTTAGATTATGAAGCTGACTTGTACACAAAAAAACAAACAAAAAATAATAAAAACTAACCAGACGGTTTTACACAGTCAAGTTACTCCGTAGGGACTCTGCATAATGACATCGGGTGCCAAGATACCCATGCACATTGTCGTTTTGAGGCGCTTAAAAGTGTGCATACCGCTTGGCGTTGCAACAACCAACAACCACGTCGCTTGTGGTCCGCCTCACTTATAAAGCAAATATGTGCAATGTGCAAAAAGCAATTAAGCAGCTAGTATCTACCGAAGTTCACGTTCACGTTAACGTTAACGGCTGGAGGCTTGACCTGGCCAGGATTGAGTCATGAACCAACAGAACTGGAAAGGAAGAGGGTTAACATGTCAAATATACGTAGTAGCAGAACGTCTGTTCCAACCTCATCACCTCAACCATGCGCGCACCACCAGGCTCACCCTCCAGCATTCTCTCAAGTCAGTCAGCCAGACCGACACGATAGTCGCAATGGCTGAAAGGGGCATTCCTGATTGACAAGGGGTGCATGCGCAGCTAGTTGAGGTAGCCACATACATAGTCCAAACGTCCCTATCACCACACTCCACAGGCCACGCACAATATCGATCATACGCATCCATAATACAGGTCGGAATGCTACAGGTCATTTTACGATAGAATCCAATACATGCTTTCGCCATATCCTGGGACTTACTGATCTCTTTAATAGCCTGGCCACCTCTTGTTAGCAACTTTTCTTCCATCTCGCTATTCCAACAGACAAGCACAAGCACAAGCACAAGTCATGGCTATCATGAACTCGGTGACCGTTTTCTCTTCCTCACAGATCATCTGGGGGGCAATCTTTCTATCCATTTGCTATGTAGCCGCTGTCGTGGTTTACAGATTATACTTTCATCCCCTCGCCAAATATCCTGGCCCCTTTTGGGCACGCATCTCAGCATTCCCTGCATACTACTACACTCTCAGACAGGATCGACATGTATGGTTCTGGCAACTGCAAGAGAAATACGGTGAGTATTAGAAGAATAACACAGTAATCAGAACATCCCATTTTAACAAACATCCTCATAGGTCCAACCTTTCGTATTACTCCCAATAGTGTCTTGATCAACACTCCCACCGGCCTCAAGACCATCTTCAACAACAAGGCAAATGTCAAAAAGGCCGAATACTACAAGGCATATCCGCGCAATGTCCATGCCATGACAACATGGAATACCATCGACAAGACTATGCATGCTGGAAAGAGGCGGGTCATGAACCATGCCTTTTCCGACAAAGCACTACGCTCCTGCGAACCCTTCATCCATTCCAACATTGACCGATGGATCGAGCTACTCGACCAAGAGATTGGAGATAGGAAATGGTCTCCCTCTCTAAATATGGCTCGTTGGGCGGATCACCTCATCTTCGATACCCTTGGAGAGTTATGTTTTGGTAAATCTTTTGGTATGAAGGAGCACCATAGCGAGTTACGACATATTCCAACACTCATGACTGACTTTATGGCAACAATCCACCCGGTAAGATCCAAAACACCCAAGATGAATCTCTTATTAAGGTTGGATGTTAGATTGCCTACTCCCCATTTGCCCCTCTCTGGGTATGGCTCAAGCCTCGAGGCTTGGATTATCTTCTTGCACAAGCAGCTCCTCCAGCCTTTAGCAAGTGGCAGACTTTTGTCGAGCAATGCTTCACTGAGAGAGTCCAAGTCGAAAACGACCTGCGGGGCTTGTGGGAGAAAGGCGACAGCCGAAAAGACTTCTTCCACTATCTCTTCCAGGCCGTGGACCCCGACACTGGAAAAGGATACAGTAAAGATGAGCTTTTTGGCGAGAGCGAATCTCTTATAATTGCCGGCTCTGATACCTCCGCCATAAGTCTCGCTGCCGCTTTCTTCTATCTTTCTCGATACCCACATGTGCAACAAAAGCTTGCAAGTGAGGTCAAGTCGGCCTTTTCTAGCGCCGACGACATCAAGGGTGGTCCAGCTCTTCACTCCTGTCAATATCTCAGAGCCGTCATTGACGAGACGTTGCGTATGAGCCCACCTGTTCCAGCAGATCTCTCACGAGAAGTTCAGGAAGGGGGGATTCTCGTTGATGGGGAGTATATCCCAAAGGGCATGAAAGTCAGCACCGCATCATACTGCATGCACCACAATCCTGATATCTATCCCGAACCATTCAAGTTCCGCCCCGAGCGTTGGATCGTTGACGAGAAGAATACATATGGTGTTTCTCTTGAGAGCGTCTCTCTAGCTGAGAGCGCCTTTATGCCTTTCTCTGCAGGTCCTCGAGGATGCGTCGGAAAGAACTTGGCTTACCTTGAGATGAGCCTGGCTCTGGCCAAGGCTGTTTACCACTTTGAGATCCGACGTGATTTTAGCAGCAATCTGGGAGGTGGTAGTCCCGACGCTATCGAAGGACGCCGTACTGTTGATCAGTACCAACTGCGAGATATCTTTGTTGCTATCAGGGATGGACCTATGGTACAGCTTGCCAAACGTTCATAGGCAGATTGATCGATCGTTTTTTTGCCAGGTTCAAGAACCCCCTTGACCACTATAACTCATCTTGAGTTCACTTTCCTGATTCTCTAGACTTCGACAACTGATACTAGATGTATCTTACGTTTCATGTACTACTATGGGAACAATTTAACACTTCATAGGATTCTTAGACTTTCAATAGGTGTAACGTCAACGTTACAAAAGCATGTAATAATTTGAACTGCACATTGCAATTGTTTTCAATCCTACCTGCTACCGATAATGCAACAGAAATGACGGGTATAACGTTTCAATTTGTAGTTTTGGTGAGGAGAGTGCGTGCGGTTTTAGCTAAGAGGAGCTTCCTTGTGATCATTACCTTACCTTATTCCTAAGCCTCCAACCTTCAAATTCCCTTCCTCGAGACATTGATAAAACCATCTAGGATAGAGTCTTACCGTTTCAGAGACATTAGTTCAATGTTAGATGGGAATACATCACCGGGTAAGACCCTCAAAGTCTGTTGATGGTTATACTAGGCAGGTTTAGGCTTCCCAGTATGAGAAACTTGAAAGCCTATATTGAATAAACCGGGAACGGCTCGGCTTTGAGTATATACTTATTTGGTTAAAGAGCCGCTGTGAACGTGAGGATCAAGAGGTCTAGGTGGAGGCAAACGCTGCTCACGTATGTACTGAAGCGTGGAACACAGGGAAAACATATGGTCTTGGTGTAGTTGCATTAATCCTGTGCTGTATGTCAAACATGAAAAGAAAAAGATATAGGAGGTCTACAAAGAACCCCCAAGATTCCATGCACCTTGACGCCCGCCCTTTGCGAATCTCAATGGACCAAAGCCTTCTCTTCCTTCCGCGTATGTGCTTTTGTTCTGCCCAGTTGCATGGGACCAACCTCCACCAACACTCATCTCGAAGACAAAATAGTAAGAAGAAAAAATGGGAACAGGGGAATAAGATGACCTAGTAGGAGGGGGAATAGAGAAAACATGGGGGAATGCGGGAGGAAACAAAGCTACACAAAGTGTGATAGACAAAAGAAATAGGTGACGGTTATACGGTCTCTGATCTCTAGGTAGAAGGAAGAAGTAGTAGATCGTGGTCTAGCGCAGGCCAATAACACTCATCTCGAGGGTCCATACTCTTCGGATCCAGACCTTGAGCTTGCCCTCGACACCTGCGACATTCTCAAGCTCGACACCCTCCCACCAGCATCGACGAGCAGGTTTACGCCAGAAGAGCAGAAGCTTCTGGGCCATGCCAACAGCACTAGTGCCCATCTCGTTGCCCCGGATGTCGCTACGTAGACGGGCAAGAGCCAGACTGCAGATGACGGCCTTGTTAGGCTCACCAGCTCGATGGCCCCATCGATCATCATGGTTGAAACCACTAGTACAAGTAAGCATGTTGCCAGCTATCAACAACGCAGATGGTGAACTTACCCTGCCGTCAGCATCTCGATCAAGTGGGCCTCAGTAGTACCCGGCTCGTCGCTTCGCTTGAGACCCGAAAAGATGCCGTTCTGCTGCTGCAAAGCCTCTGCAGCTGCCCGTTTCACGGCAATCATATCAAGCGGGCCGATATCCGCTCGCGGAGGGATAGCATAAAAGTCAAGGTCCTCACGCAACACAATGATACCGGCTCGCTTAGAGTCTTCACGCGAGGTTCCGAGAGCAGGCGTATCCTCGTCCTGAGACGCATTTGGTGATCCATCTGTGGGGATGGATTGTGCTACGTCCCTAAAGAAGTCAAGCATGTACTGAAGTGAAGCTGGGTCGTACTGGTTCTGTAAGCCACTGTTTGCGATGATAGGAAAGGGCAATAGCTTACGTCGACTTGTACTGCATCGCCGTCTGCAAAGCCGCCCATTTGGCCCTCAGGGAATAATCCATTGGGGAACAAAGATAGCAGCACAAACTCGGGCAAAGTAAGCAGCTCGTCCCTAGAGAGATAAAACCTTGTGCCCCTGTCTGAAAATTAGTACACTGGCAGCTAAACACCCACTTGTAACGCGCACCTTAGGTCCATAGCAATCGTCTCATCGGCACCAACATCTCCAAGAGTGCTAACAGGCGGTCCACCCTGTTGCACCTGAGTAATAATACTCGCAGCTCCTCCTGCGGCAGCCATTAGGAAAGAGAACGTCGAAAGGGGACTATCGCCCTCTTCTGAATAAGCCGGAGGCGGTTCTGCGTCGTCGTCTTTGCGACTGGAATCTCCTTTAGTATCCCGGGGAAGGGCGCGCTTGGTCTCTGCGACTGGATCGCGGAATGCAGTAGTGCTTTGATCCGGATCAAAGGGGAGTGCTTCTCTGGGTGAAGAAGATTCGTATGCTGGTGCAGCTGAGCCTGATGCTTCTGCTTCGCAAGGAGAATGAGCGATATATGCGACAAACTTGTCGGGACGCTCGTGAGCGTCGTGCGGCGGGGAGGTAAAGAGCGACGAGAAGGGGGGAGGATGAGAGGTTGAAGGCTCGGAGGCGGGATACTGCGGCGGGGGTGATGGATCGCGACTCAAAAGAATGTGTGATTCCGGTTCTTTAGCGGATTTGAGGTCGTCGGGGGTCGGTTCGCGATGATGACTTGATGTCGTTCGCGTGCTTGGCGGTCTTGATGAGTCTGGTGACGGCGTCTTCTCCAAGGACACTGATGGTCCAATTCCAGCTTCCTGAAATTCAGACAGGATGGCGGCTTTCTTCTAAAAGAAAACGAATTCGTTCAAGACGAGACTGCCCCAAGTCGGCAAAAGGAGCAGCGGGAAAAGAGCAGTCGAATTAGGATGGGTGTGACTGATCCCAAAGGTGGTTGGCAAGGTAAACAGTCTAGTGATGGAGTCGAAACATTAAAGGTTGGCGGAAATTAAGCAAAACAGCCGAATCAGGATGAATCTCGTTCTTTCTCGTATCGCAAGTCGCTGCCTCGTCGCTTTTCGAGGCTCTGTCTAATGTATTGGATATCTGGCGATGTGATGTGATAGATGTGATGCGTGAGCGAGGTTCACATTAGTCCTAATGGAAGAACAACGGGCAGCGCGATTCTCATTCGATGGCGGCTGCTCCCCTGAGGTGAGCCCCCGAGCTTGAGTGACACTAAATTGGAGCCCCGCGATATAGTTAGGGTAGCCAATCAGAGCTCTTATTGTGATGCTAACAGGGTCCTAGCCGCTCATCTAAGTGGAGTGGCGGCGCTAGAGGCGCTGGAGTTGTAAGCCTAATCTTGGCATCATCTTTGGGATGAGTGTTTATAATCATCCATGAACGAGGGTAATAGTTCTGACTTTTTCGCTATTAACGAAAGGTTTTTGCAATACATTAGCCTAATATCAAGTTTCTCGAATTTGAGTGCTATGCTTTGGGTTCAACGGGGATGTTGAAAGGATACGTAGTGGCTGAGACAACTCGTCAAATGTCTTGTGACCAATGACTTGCAATTATGGATGGTATTATTTATTCGCTATCGCTATCACCAAATATTGCATGAAGAACTTCATCGTGTGCAGTTTCGCCCTCAACTGCTTCATTCTTATGTGGATTAATGGCGGGCTCAGGCTCAGGAGCTGGTGGCGTTGTGTTTGCAGGGGCTCCTTCGATTGACTTGATGCCGCCAGCCGGGAATGTTGAGTTCATCTTGACATCTTCCATGGGCCCTGAGCCTCCATCACGACTTGTCGTCCCGAAACCAGCTTCTGCCTCAGCCTCTGCTTGAGAGTGCGCGGGCGGCCTAACATTGAACCGCTTGCACAATAGTCTTGTTGGATAAAAGTCTTCGACTGTTCGAGTCATTTGCCCATACATGCCAATTTTGGCTGCCTCTTCTGCTGGATCTGCGATCTTTGGTTCCGGTTTCGAAACCAGATCTGTCTCAGATCCGTTTGTTGAGACGATTGTTGGTTTCTTCGCCGTGGTGAATCGAGATGCCATAAACCCTGTCATCGGTTTGAAGATCCTCGCGCAATTGTGGAATTCTGACAATTCCCTGGCAAAGTCATCGAACGCCATACCCTTGGGTTTGTACGGGAGCGGTTGGTTACCTGTTGCAAAATGCTCCAGATACGTTCTATACCGCGCCTTTTTCTCCTCATTGTCTGCGTAGGGTCCAGAGGAGCCTCGAGAAATAGCTGCAATGGCTGTCTCACGATCTAGCTGGGGTGCTTCATCCCATACCTGCTGCTGTCTTTTCTCTTCTGTCATGGAAAAGCCTTCTGGGACCTCTCCCAAACCTTGTGGTAGGTTCTTGTTCCCGGAAGCTGCAGCAAGCCGGTCGCGTGCTGAGCTTGTGATATAATCGAAGACCGATTTTCCTGGTAGACTCTTCTCTCCAAGCAGGGCTGCTCTAGATTTTGCATCATGGGTGGATGCCTTCGCGGCATCTGCTGTTGACTTGTAAACCGAGGGATTGGCTTGATCTATAGAAGATTTTGAGGACGCCCATCCTTCTGGAACCGGAGGCGGTGCGTATTCCAAAAAGAGATCGGATAAGTCTTCCGTAATTTTGGCGAGTACAAACCCATCGAGTGGTAATCGCCCATCATGACACCGTCCAAGACCATTACCAGCTCGAGCAGTTCGAGACACAAAAACAGGCGCATTTTTCAGAGCTGGGTTAATTGCTGCCGTTGCCTTCTTCGCCTTCTTTTTCTTTTTATCGCCGCCCACGACACGATTGTATCTGATTTTTGGTCCCACTTCGTAAGGATCTTCCTCATCGGAGCCATTGTCGTTCAAGATGCCCACTCCTATGCCGCCTCGGCCAGGCTTAGGCTTAGATTTCTGGGAGAGCAAAGAGGAATTTCGGAGATCATTATCGTGGGAATTATCTTCGTCGTCGTCGTCATCTGCTGCAGACGTGATAGGATTCAGACTCGACAACTTGGTTTCTCCGTCATGGCCCAGTCCCTTTCGATCGTTCTTGCGGACGAACTGGATCATTTTCGCATTGTCAGGCGCAAACAAGTGTGTTTCAGCAGCTTTAGAGCTTTTATCTCCTAGCTCAAGCCGGGCGCTTCTCCGAATCTTAGGACCAATGCCTTGCCCGTCTTTCCACCCCATGCGTCGCAACAGCTTCAGTCCCATGGTGTCTCCTTCAGCCCTCAGCAAGCCCATCAAGCCTCCGGTATTGGGATCCTGGCTGGAGGAGCCAAGACCAGCAAATGCTTGAGAAGTCTGGACTTTCTGAGCTTCAGCCGCATCAGCAAGGTCCTCCTCATCCATGTAGTCTTCTGGTCGTTGTTGCGATTGGTTTTTGGCATCTTTGTTGCGATTGTTTCTACTCGAAACGAAAGTTGACGGTGTCCATCCTTCCTTGGATCCGACAGTATTAAAGTAACTGCTAAAATCAGCGCAAAGTCCTGGAAAGGAGATCTGTGTACCAACCCTGCGCTCCATCCGCCGGTAAATGCGCCATGGAGGCGTTTTCGACCTCTCTCATCCCTCACCTCCTGCTTCCATACCGGGACGAAGGAGCCATCATCTCGAGCCTCAGGGTCATCGGGCAGAGGAGTGCCGAAAGTTGCAAAGGGTGCATGGAGATCGGCTTCGTAGGTCGCACGGGAGCGTTTATATGACATGAGACTGGGATGTCGGCGTGTTGCGTAGTTACCTCAAAAGCATTGAATGCTAGTGCTTGATGGTATAACATGTAGAGAGCGAGAAGATCTTGAATGTTGTTACAGAATTTGCGATGACGATAGAAGCTGAGTCGTCGCGAAGCTACAATTGGAGTCGCGACGTCAAATTGGGCTTATCGATAAGAAACAGAGTTGCGGCTTCTCCCATCCCTAGGTAGATTTCGGGGCGCCTGGAGTCAGACTTCATTCACCAGACACCTTTTTTTAAATTGTGACAGGGGCTCTATCAAAAGCTGGAGAACTTCGGTCTAACTGAGATTCTTCAGCGCCGGGTATGCAAGTGCACGCGTGTGAAACGTTGCCAATCGAGGATCGTTCCATTTGTGGAAGGACACAATCCGAAGTGCAGCTTTGAAACAGTTTCCAAAAGCTGTTCAACTGCGAGCCATGCCATATTCATTTCAGAGACGTCATGGCTATGGGTTCGAGTTATCCTAAACCCATAACTAAAAGGGCTATTCGTCTCTCCATCCCCCTATGGTTTCAGGCTTGACTTACACCTCTAAACTCGGAGACGTGACTCGGTGAGGTATTCTTTGCGTCTGACGGGCTGTTGTTGGTGATTGTCTTGGAACCCTCGGTTGAAGGTCTAGGCTTGGCATTCTGCCTGAGGACGGTGGCTGGCTAGGTAGAGGTGATTGCTAGGTGTTAAGTGAACACGAGACAAGGATGTGTTGCATCACAACGCATCGCATCACACCCAACACTTCACACAAGCAGCAAGGTCTCATGCACTCGCCCGCCTTGTGGCTACTTCGATTTTGCTTCTTCTGGCTCTGGAACAACTGTTGCATTCTAGCCCAACGATTTCCAAGACACATCTACCGCAAAAAGGAGACGAGATGTGAGCATGACTGCAGGATATGAGAAAAGAAGCAAAGCCCTCAGCTGTGTCCAGCAAGGCATGAAATTGAGGCTCTCGATGTCTTCCAAATCACAAAGATGTCATAATAAGCTTAGTTGAATTGCATAACCCATTGTAATCAACAGACATTTCCTCAATTTTCTCAAGCTCCGAGGCCTGATATCCAACCTTGAAGCCCCAGCCTCCAGCCCCTCGTCTAATCAGCCACGTAAATTTGCAGCACTTTGCGACAGATCCACTTAATAGATCAAAAATGCAGTGCTCTGGCTGGGTAGCTGACGTCGGATTATGATTCTTGGCTTTGTTGTTGCTATAAACAGGGAATTTGGCTTGGTAACGGTCAGAGATATCGTGGAGCGAAACAGCTACCGATTACAGCATGTGCAACGGCTTTCGATCGAGGCTTTGTTGACCACTGATTACAATAGAGACCAGTGGCTCCGACCGACAATGTCGTCAAGCTTATTGACTAGCAAGTGAACAGATCCATTCCTGACAGTCCAGCGAAATGAGAACTCAGCTCGAGCGAGATATCTCATCTCCACCTAAGGACTGATCGTTGGTGGAAAGATGAAGCTACCTGCGTACTAAGTGGAAAGTCCCCTGAAACGACTGAGATGCCCTGCTGTGCTAGTTGGGTAGCTCAAAAACAGCTGGACGGTGGTGGGTGAAGTCTCGGCAGCTTGCAGCTAGAGACATCCAGGTGTATCCTGGGCATCCAAGAGTTTAGAAACCCAGGTTAGTAGATGGGACATGCCGCTGCTGCTGCTATCCGCCAGGACCAAGTCATTTTTAGCTACAATACCCATTATCCAATCTGAATGTGGTACCTAATTAGCTGCTTCTTTTTTCACCCGCCCCCCGATTTGGGATTTGACAGACGCTGTGCTGTCTTTCTTACTCGATCTGCTTGTCAGGTTTTGAGATCTTTACTCTCTCATCCTCTTGAATCTATCTGTCTATTTGCATGCATATTTGCGTTACCTTGCCTTTCATTGCTAGCAGTTACTTTATCTCATCCCCATTTCCGTTTACCAGGCTCGGATTTACACTGCCGTAGCATAGCTTGCTGGTTTATATCAAGACTACGACTTACGGCACTTCTCCCTTGTCTATACTTTTAATCATTCTTTCGCATATAGCGCAGTTCCGCTTTACATTCGACCTAACTGCTCCAAGCACCTTTTCGTCTGTGTCTGAGTCTGAGTCTGCGTCTGCGTCTCGGTCTCTGCCTCTTATGCGATTGACAGTATCACACCCCCCTCGTCATCGCAAGCTGAGAAGAGCCCTCAGCCCATGATAGTAACCAGGTAATCCTGATCTTTCACCTCTCACGTCGTACTTGGCCGGCAGAAACATCAAGGGCCTTGCTAGTATTCGACAGCAATTACGACTACGTTACGACTGCGTTGGCATCTGTTACTCCAATCCATTTTCAAGGCCTAATAAGGACTCAGACCGGGTCATCCTCCCTGCCTACCAACTTAGGCATTGATACTACAGCAAGCGAACAACAGCTCACTGCCTTTTTGAGCAAACCCCAGAGTAGAAGGGACCCGTTCAGTTCATCGACATCCCGCCTTTTTACACCGTCCATCTCTCACAACTGCACAGCGCATCGCAACACAGTATAGCATAGCATAGCTAGCATTTTAGCTTCGCAGCAATGGGAACAAGAACAGCTTCTTCTGCTGTTGCTGATGCATCACCGAGAGGTCCTGGCCGCACTCAATCTACACGGTCTTCTCGTTCCAGTCGGGCTCCAGCTCCCTCTTTTCCTCCCTCGTCTTCCGCCTCAGCGGGCCCAGCAGCGCCTGCACCACCCACGCCCACTGGAACAGGTGCCAACTACACCCAATCTCACACCCGCCAGTTATCACACTCGCACTCACATTCTCAATCTCGCTCCCAATCCCAGTCCCAAGCCTACGCCTCCCGCTCTCAATCCCATTCCCACTCTCACTCCCGCTCTGGTTCAAACGCCGCCAACTCACATCTCCCCCCTCATCATAGCCATCATCAGCGTACTACCTCATCTTCACGTTCTCACCAGTCGCAACCTGTACAGCAAAATGACTACGAATCCTCACGCTTAGCCGCATCCGCAAACCATCAAAGAAGCTCGAGCAAGGAACGACCACCCCCGGCCAGGGGCCCCGATCCCTCGCGGGCCCATCGACGGAGCTCTTCTCGATCAAAGAACAACCACCACAGCCCTCATCCCGAAATGCCTCCTTCCGCCAATCCTCCCAGTAATGGTGCTGGCAATGGAGCTGCTTCTCAGCAGCATGGCCATGCCGACGCGCCACCCCGAACTTCGACATCTAAACACGCGAGATCACGTACCGTTATCCCAACTCAATCTGGAAAATGGATGCTAGGCAAGACCATTGGCGCTGGCAGCATGGGCAAGGTTAAGCTCGCCCGAAAGGAGGATGGCAGCGAACAGGTGTGTTTTGGATTTATCTTTTTGTTTGATGTTGCCTATTTCCGCGCATTGTTTCATCATTCGGCCATTCGCATTCATCCATCTGCCCCTCATGCCTAGGCCTCGATGGTGCTTATCAAGCTTTAAATTTCCACGATACTAATCATACTTCACCAGGTCGCCTGCAAAATTATTCCTCGTGGCTCAACCGACGATGGCCACCAATCTCGTGCCGACAAGGAACGCGCCGATCAATCCAAGGAAATCCGAACTGCCCGTGAAGCGGCTATCAGCACCCTCCTGAATCACCCCCACATCTGCGCCCTTCACGATGTGGTTCGTACCAACCACCATTGGTATATGCTTTTCGAATACGTCAATGGCGGTCAAATGCTTGACTACATCATCTCGCATGGCAAGCTCAAAGAGAAGCAAGCCCGAAAGTTCAGTCGGCAGATCGCAAGTGCTCTGGATTATTTGCATAGAAACAGCATCGTGCATCGAGACCTCAAGATTGAAAACATCCTTATCAGCAAGACGGGCGACATTAAGATTATCGATTTTGGTCTGAGTAACCTCTTTGCTCCGCGTGGCCATCTCAAGACCTTTTGCGGGAGCTTATACTTTGCTGCTCCCGAATTGCTGCAGGCCAGAGCTTATACTGGCCCAGAAGTTGACGTATGGAGTTTTGGCATTGTTCTGTACGTTTTGGTCTGTGGCAAGGTTCCTTTTGATGACCAGAGCATGCCCGCGCTCCATGCCAAGATCAAGAGAGGTCTTGTCGATTATCCCGCATGGCTGTCAAGCGGTAGGTCACTCAATTGTAACTCTTTTACTGTCTTCTAACTGGACTGCAGAATGTAAACACCTTCTATCTCGTATGCTGGTGACGGACCCCAAACAGCGAGCAACAATGCAGGAGGTGATGACGCATCCATGGATGGCTAAAGGCTTCAACGGTCCCCCCGATAACTACCTGCCCATTCGCGAACCGTTGACGACGCCCCTGGAGCCAGAAGTCATTCTCGCTATGCAAGGTTTTAACTTTGGTACACCCGAAAGTATAAATGCACAGCTTACCAAAATAATTGAATCAGAGGAGTACCAGCGCGCCGTTAAGCTCTATCAACGAGAAAAGGAGCTCCCTCCACCCGCCAAAGATACCGAAAAGAGGAGACCATTCGGTTTCGACTTTTACAAGCGCAGAAATTCTGGCAACAGCCGCGATACATTATCGGCCCCTAGCTCCGAGGCACTGCAGATCGGTAACGATCCTATGAACGCATTTAGTCCTCTTGTATCCATATACTACCTCGTCAAGGAGAAGCAGGATCGCGACCATGCTGATATGGTTCCGCCAGCAGCAGCTCAAACACGTGACAAGGAGAAAGAGAAGGAGAAGGAGAAAGAGCGTGAACGTGAGCGTGAGCGTGAGAGGGACCGGGAGAGAGAAAAGGAGCGTGAGATTCGTGAAAAGGAGAAGGCAAGGGAGGCAGAACCGATGCCCGAGATTGCAGCGCCTCAAGCAGCCTACACCAACTCTGCGGCTTATGAAATGCCCGGAGAGAAACCCACTGGTGGACGAAGCAGACCTCGCGCGAGGACACATGGCGAAGACGACATGCCCGACATACCAAAGCCTCCCCCTGCACCGCCCGCCGAGCCAAGGGTTGAACAACTTCAAAAGAAGGAAGGCACCGCAGCTGGTATTCTGCGTAGGTTCAGCACTCGCAAACGTAGGGACCCTGAGCGTCTAGACAGAGACCGATCGCATCCTCCTGTGGTGCAAGTCCATTCACCAGCTGAACCTTCTCCCTTGGCACCCCGGAAGAGCTTCAGTATCCGTCGTGGACGTCGCGATAGAGAGGATGCGTCGGATTCACAAATCCGTTCCGCGAGTGGCCAGCAGCATGGTGAACTGCTTAGCCCGCCAATGTCTGCAGGTGGTTCAAGGGAGAACAGACGAGGAGGTGGCCTGGGGCGGTCAACCAGTGTCAACTCGGCTGACCTGAGACGGCGAAAAGAACCCCCAGCAACCAGTGGTTCTGATCAATCTGTCGCAAATGAAGATTCCTCCAGCACACACCGTGCTCACGGACACTCTCGGTCCGTGAGCCTGAGGGCCAAGTCTATTGGCCATGCTAGGAGGGAAAGTATCCAGCAGCGTCGCATGAGAAGAGAGGCTGCTCAAGAGGCCAATGTGCCTGAAGAAACAGATCAAGAACTAGAGCAGAGTGGTGTATCCACAGACCGACTAGATGACACTGAACTTGCCAAGCCAGTGTTCCTGAAAGGACTTTTCAGTGTATCGACGACATCCGGCAAGTCAGTACCCGCGATTCGAACCGATATCAAGCGAGTACTGCGGCAGTTAAATGTGGAGTATACAGAGATCAAAGGCGGCTTCAGCTGTCGCCATTCGCCCAGCATTGACCTAAACAAGGTGCAAGACCCTCCCACGAGTCCCGGCATGACACCAGGACATAAGCGACGATTCAGCTTTGGCGGCCTAATGCGGGGAGAGGATCGTGAGCGGGAGCGGGATGAGTTCCGCGACTCAGAACGACCTCCTACTACACCACGAACGCCAGGACGTTCTGATCGAGACCGCAGCTTTTCCAACTCCGAGACCTCATTCGACAGTATTCCCGGCAAGAATGGGGGTCCATCAAGGCGAATCCCCGGAGAAACGAGCACGCAAGTGCAAAGTGACCTCGGAGGAAGCATGGTGCTGGAGTTTGAGATTTTTATCGTAAAGGTCCCGTTACTCACACTGCACGGCATTCAGTTCAAGCGATTGACAGGCAACACGTGGCAATACAAGAGCATGGCGGACCACATTCTTCGAGAATTGAGGCTATAAGCAATCGTTGAACACTTGACTAAGAAGAAATTTGCAACATAGGAGTTTGGTTGAAGCAAGCACTGGGAAGGAGTTGCGTTGTTCGTAGACGTGAAGCATGGCTGGCTACCGCCGGGAATTTCAGGCGACAGAGGGCTCTAAACACGGGGTTGGTTGTATAGTTCGATGGCGCTTTTCGTTGTTTTAACTTCTAAGCATGGGTCGTCATAAAGAAAGCACATGGCGGTAATGATTTATTATAGCACTTACAGAGAGGAGGTAGTTGAGAAGAGCTAGGAGAAAATAAATGTAATTGGAGATTTTATGCTAAACATGACTGAGGCTACCTGACTAAACTAATACATATATATACACTTTATTGCCCATGACGTTGAAAAATGTGCTTGTTACTCAGAAACCCTCGAGTCTGGGGCACAGATCGAGCTGGGACAAGGCTTGGTAGGACAAGGCTGAGAATGATTGTTTATAGGTAGTGATAGGTTGGCATGGGAGAGCTACCTCCCCGCACTTGCATGGCCATGTAGACTTTTGCGCCATTGTCGCATACAGGGATACCTATATGTGGTCCAAGCGTCAAGTCCCGATGCCACAGCCGGTTTTACCTATCACAGCCTGAGCTCCACAATGAGAAGTAGGCTGACCAATCCCATGGTCAAAAGCCCGAATCGCTCTTTGCCCCAGTAGCACCTGCGAGCGAGCACCACCACATACCAACCCGCCAAACGATCTCACCTTGCCTGCTTGCTTGCTTGGGTTTGAACCTCCCACTTGCTCACTGTTACTGTCTGTACCTTATCACCCGACTATACAACAAAGTCCCTCTCGATTGGAATCGCCGAAAATAAAGGTTAGCAGATATTATACAGTCCTTTCTCCGACAAAATTTAGTTTCCTCACCGATTATCCCCCATTCACCCATTCATTGGAAGTGTTTCGTGTTCCTCCGCATTTGCGCCCTCGATTCATCAACCCGAATTCAAACTCGCTGCGCCGAACGATTGACCGACGCTCCAGCCAAGCTTACATTGTTAACGAAGAAGAGTGCTGCTCCGCTTGCAAGTCATAAAGCTATAACCTCCGTTCCGAACCCCCGTCGAACAAGAAAAGATACGCCCAACATGATGCCAGCGGCGCACGTCTACGGACACCACCAATTCAACCCTCAGGGAGGAGACTCGGCTTGGATGCACCAGCAGCCTGGCGCGCATCACGCCCATACCCAGCAACAGCAACAGCAGGTGGCCGCTGCAGCCGCCGCCGCCGCCGTTCAGCAACAGCAGCAGCAGCAGCATTTTAACCGTCTTGCAGGCGCGGGCCAAATCCCCGGCCACGGTCAGGACGCCGATCACAGCAATGTCTCGGAGGACAACCGCCGTACCATGGCCTTCATAGCCGATCTTCTCAACGAGAACACTCGGGAGGCTGCTTTGTTGGAACTTAGCAAAAAGCGCGAGCAGGTCCCCGAGTTGGCTCTCATATTGTGGCATTCATTCGGTACGTGCCCAAACCGTGTTGTGTTGTCTTGGGCTACCAAGCCTGTAGCTTGAAGAAGCCAGCTAACATGGCTCTCAGGTGTCATGACCTCTCTCCTCCAAGAGATCATTTCAGTTTATACTCTTCTTAACCCATCCCAGCTAACTGCAGCTGCCTCAAACAGAGTGTGCAATGCCCTTGCCCTCCTCCAGTGCGTAGCTTCTCACAATGATACAAGAACCCTATTCCTCAATGGTGCGTATATCTTGGCTCAAATCGAGGTGTCACATGGCTCACAATCACAACCTATAGCACACATCCCTCTGTTCCTCTACCCCTTTCTTAACACCACCTCCAAATCTCGGCCTTTCGAGTACCTCCGGCTCACGAGCCTGGGTGTCATTGGTGCGCTCGTCAAGAATGATTCATCTGAAGTCATCAACTTTCTCTTGACCACAGAGATCATCCCTCTCTGCTTGCGCATCATGGAGACAGGTTCGGAACTTAGCAAGACCGTAGCCATCTTCATCGTTCAAAAGATCCTTTTGGACGACAACGGTCTTAACTACATCTGTGCTACATACGAGCGTTTCTATGCAGTTGGCACGGTTCTTAGCAACATGGTTGCTCAACTTGTCGAATCACAGACCGCTCGCCTCCTCAAGCACGTCGTCAGATGCTTCCTTCGGTGAGTTAAACACATGTCTACCCTATTGTCCATGCTCTAATTTATAATCATTTAGGTTGAGTGACAACGCTCGCGCTCGTGAGGCTCTGCGACAGTGCCTCCCCGAGCCGCTCCGCGATGCTACCTTCTCTTCCGTTCTCCGCGATGATGCAGCAACTAAGAGATGTCTTGCCCAGCTGCTTATCAACTTATCGGACAACGTCGCGGATCCTAACTCCGGCGGTGTGTCCGGCATGTAAGAGCAGAGAGACTAATATCGGGAAGGCTACCCAGCCTCCCGTTGTGACAATACATACCCCTTGTGCATTGATATGGCGATTCATGAAGGACGGACAATTTTTATTTTATGGTATTCTGGGAAAAGCGAAGGGATCAAAAGCATATTGCATCGTTGATACCCGCAACCCCTCCGGCTCGAAGCGCCGAGAGAAGTCCAGAGCTCCAGCAGAGCCACTGGACCGACTTCTCTTCCAACGCCGCTGACGGTTATGGGACTTGCATTCTGTTTCACATACCTCGTAACTGGGTAAAGAGGCTTCTACCGATCTGCCGCAGATCACCAAGGCATGGCGCATCGTTCTTCTTACATAGCTTTTCCATCTAGCATCTTGGCCGCTCAACGACCGAGCTTGAGACGGATAGGAACAACACTTTTGAAACGGGCTCAGTCTAAATATACGAAGGAACATCTATGGGCGGTTACTAAGGGGGTTCATGTAACAGGTATAAGGATAGCTAGCTAACTGCAGGCTAGGGAGGCGCCGGATAGACTTGGGCGGAGGCACATGGAAGTCTTTAACATGCCTGGTTTGGTGGTGTTTTGGCGTTGGATGGTGCATCAGAGACACGGTGTCGGTCAGGTTTAGGGGTGTATATTGTAAGAATTGCAGCTTTATAAAAGATGTGTTCAAAGTTGATGTTCATGATGCTTGGGAGAAAAAACTGAACATAAGTCATTGAGGCAACCCGATATCATCCACGGTTCAAACTGGCACAGGAGTCACGAGTATCCAACTAAAAGATATCTATAATGCCACCCGTACTTGGAGGCTGCAGTCCATGAGACGCCATATCCTGTGGCATAGGCCTTCAAAGTGCTTGGGGTTTGGTATGAAAGGATTCCATTGAAATATCCAGCCATATTCTCTTAGTTGCAGGTAACCATCGAGTCAAATCACAGGAAGTAGCATGAGGAATGAATTAGCAATATTGATAAACTAGCCATGGAGGCAGAGAGAGAGCCCTGGTCCCAATGCAATGCTTTTGTGTATTCAATTCCGGTCATGGTGAGTGTCACAAAACGTGAAGGTATCTAGTACAATTACAAAAGACCGCAGAACAGCCTCTTCCATATAGGACGAGGGCTAGATCGCTGCTCCAGAGCATGCTTCTTGAGATCACCATCGTCATCGCTGTCGTTATCATCTTTCTTGACAGCAGCGATCCAGTCGACATAGAGCTTGAAGTCTCCATCCTGCTTATCAAAGAAGCTATTCAAGATCAGCAACGAGCCTCCTTCGAATTGAGAACGTGGGAACTTGCCTTCGTGCCATGAGAGATATCCTCTTGATGTCATTCAACTTCAATGGCTCAGGATCCTCGACTTCTCTACCACGATACGTCGCCTTGAACTCATCCCACTTCATGAAAATCTCACCTCCATTCTCCGGCGCCTTGAAGTCATACTCCCAGCTCACACCAGCCTCATCTCGTCCATCCTCCCTCTTCCCCGGGATGGTGTCCTTGACATTGAGTGTGAAGGTCTGGTCCGAGCTGTCCCAGCCAAGGGAGAGCTTTATGCCCTCTGTGCAGGAGAGATCGAGGGCCAGGTCGCCGACTGTGCGCTGCGAAGCAAAGCCAGCGCCACCGAGGGTCTTGGTGTCAAGATGGCCGTAGAACTTGGCTTGCGTGGGGTGGGTGTAGAGGTGTGAGATGCTGGAGCCGCCGCGGACGCGGTCGTCTGAGGCGGTCCAGAGACCACTGTCCCAAGCCCTTGAAGATGTTAGCTTTGCTTGTCTTTGGAATAGGTATTGATACGTACTTGGGGCCACCGAAGATGTATTGCAGACTGTTTGACATTTTTCACGTTCTTTTCACTGTCAATTGAAGGAGGTGAAGTGAATTGAGATGCCTGATGTTTTGGTATGAATGGATGCTTAAATGGATGACATAATTGAGTTTGCTTGTAGTACCACGCCAAGTCGGCAGTTGAGATGCTTACGTACAGCAATCAATTAAGCTTTAGTATCCCTTGTAAACATGATATTCGATTCATTATTTACTGATTCTCTTTTGAATAATGCAATGCCCTCATCTTTAGACACTTCAATTCGAGATACGTCATAAAAAAAAAACACAAACCTCAAAGATGGCTTTCAATAGTATTTGGCCAACCTCTCTCGTCCCGTCCGCACGGACATTACGTGATGGCTGTGGTAGATCGAAACAAGGTTCACACCTCAGAAGTATAACGTTGGACAACGAGATGCCTAATTGACAACGGCATCATCATGTGTTGGTCCAGGCGCTGTTGAAATGACCAGTCTTTGGTCGTGAGTTTCGACTGATCATGTCTAGCCTAGCCTAGCCCAGAATCGAATAGCGGCAGATCGAGTCCAGACCTGTCTATGATTTTGAGTTGGCAAAGTCAATTCATCTCAGTCAGTAACTATCAGACAAAAGGACCCCGAAGTCTTTGCCTTGTTACTTGGCTAATTGTTACAGAGACTTGCTTTTGTGATCTGCAGCGTCAAGTTAATGTTGGTAATTGACTGCATGCATACTCCAATAATTGTCCACAGCCTACCTCCAGCTAAGACGAGATGATATCCGTCTACTCATCTTTTACACGCAAACTCGCACCCTTTTCCGTGTCCTTGTCCTTTTTCCTTTTCAATCCCCCTCTCATTTATGGTCTCCCCTCTTGCTCCTAATCATCCGCCACTCCCGGTAACAGTATGTATCATTCGCCACTAGAGCAGACGAGGGTTCAAATCCTCCCAAGAACAGGACGACTACCAAGAGCCCGGCGTCAATCCTGACCCGAGCCTGGTTTCCTCTTTGTTATCCGTGGCCGTAGGAGCCGGCAGGACCAGGACCAGGACCACGTACGTCGGCACCGAAGAGGCCAGGCCATGCACACACAGAGAGACGCCCAATAACATGACGGATATAATGCCAACTTGTAACGCAACAAAACGCCCGGATTTGCCCATGCAACCCTCCTTGGCACGTGGAGGTAGGACTCGGACTCGGACTCAGAAAACGTCTCCCAAATCCCAATCCCAATCCCAAAATACTTCCATCACACCCTGGCACTCCGGTCTGTTAGTGGTAACCGCCGAGCGAGCAACAGCTCACTCACTCTCTCTCACACACACACATACTCACACACCGGTCTGGTCAGGTCTGGTCAGGTCACAAAGCGCATAAAATTCTCCGTAGCATATGAGGAAAAGAGGGAGGGGACATAGAGAATACGCAATGCAATACGACTAATGACACCCAAAAGACAAAGACAACAGACGAGGCTCTGAGGCGCAAGTTCTGGATTCCGCCTCAGTCGTTTAGCTCAACTTGCACATGCACATGGAACATGGAGCTGAAGCCCCCCTCTCAAGCCATCCACTGACTACGACACATTACCCGAGGCTCTGTCTGTTCAGCTCCGTCTGTCTACGCGAGTAGATAATAAACGAGGTGATCGATAGAGCTGCACTACCTACCAGCCTGCATACCCCTTGACCTTGACCTTGATCTTCACAAGGGAGGTCAAGCTCTATCATGTCATGCTATGTATGCCATGCTACCTCTGTTCTAGTTCAGCCAGCCTCATTCATTCATTATCCAGACTAGACTCACTCATCGGTCCTAAATCATTGGGCCGCTTTCATCACATCACAATCATTTTGAAACATAGCCAGCTCATAATTCGTACACTTCACTCCACTTCACTTCACTTCACGTCAATGCAGTCAAGTACAAAGCGCTATGCACATTTCATCATTTAATCTGTCCCCATGGCTCAAGATATCTATTCAACCAACACTAACAAGAGTCCAAGTGGCCAAGCCAGGGTCTCTCGATCCCGCCAGCAGCCATCTTTGTTGTTTGTTTGCCTCCTTGCCTCCTTCCAACCTTTGCCAATCCAATCCGGGCCAGTTCAGTGTCTGTCCAATAAACATTCGGATGCATACAAGCGCATGCCTCATGCATTCCCAAAACGCCTCACTTGTCTTCTTTTCCTTCGCCATTTCAAAAAGCAATTCGTCCGTGCATCTTGCAGCCGTTACAGAAACCACATGGTCGAGCGCTTCGACCCTGTGTACATAAAACGAATGCAGACGAGTAAACATCCTCTCGCCTGTGACATAGATACCTTTGCCAGTACCAAAAGAAGTGAATAGTGTGGAGTGTGAAAGTGTTCAAAATATCAAAACCCGCCATGCTATGCCTCGTGGGGCTCATATCCAACGCCTAATCCAAAATCTCAAATTTCGCTGTGTTTCTTTCTTTCTTTCTCTCGTTCATGCCAGCTTCCCTATTGGTGCTGGATCAGACCAGGCGAGCCAGGCATTGACAGAGGCGTGGCAGGGTAGTCGAAGCCAGCCTCCGAGCAATTGGCAGAGTGGTCGAAAGAATGCGACAGCGGAGGAGTCTGCGAACCCCATCAGCAACGTGGATCTCGTACAACCCCACGGGGCGTTTGACTGGCGTGACTCACATGAGGGTTGGACTGTTCGTACGGGGTACCAGAGTTGAAGTCCATGGGGGGCATGTAACCGTAGGTCATGTAAGGAGTGAGTCCGTCGTCACTAGGGTACGTCTCCCGCTTGATGGCATCACTAAAGTGTGTCATGGAAGGAAGCGTCATGGGCACTGTAGACGCTGTCATGTAGTTGGGGTAGGCATCAGCGGTTGTGATGGCTGGGTATGACTGAGTGGAACCGTAGGGTGCGAGGAGGATCTCATCGGGAGCAGGGTATGTTGAGTATGTGAACTGAGGAGGGCTGTCTGAGCGAGCTCGGTCGTCGTAGGTGCCGGAGAAGAAAAGCTCGTCAGTAGTCTCCATGGGAGGAGTGAACTGGCCCTGTGAGGCAACAGACTTGCTGGGAGCTCCTGATTGCGATTTTTGAGACTTGGGTGCGGATGGGGATCGCTTCGACTTGGTAGGCTTCTGTGGCTGCTTTTCGGACTCGGCATCGTCAGAAGAACCAGCACGGCGCTCGAGGTCTTCAAGACGGCGCTTAAGCTTCTTGCCTGAAAAGGACTGTTAGTTCTGCAAAAACAGCTTATGAGGCTCTAGAGTGATTCTAGAGTCAAGCAGACTCCACATACGGTAGTTACGCTGAGCAATGCGGTTCTGTATTCTTCGGCGCTCAGCAAGGTCAGAGATCTTGGTCCAGTCCTCATCGGGGTTGGCAGAAGCACTGAAAGCACTGCTTGTTCCCGAGTATTGTCTGGGAGGTGGAGGAGCTGCCGCGTAGGCGTAGGCGGGTTGTGTCATAAACATGGACATTGTGAAGTTGTTATAGGTTTGAGTGAGGGGTTGCTTGTAGCTGAGAATTGTAACCGTCGATTTTTGTAACGACGAAGCTTTATATGGCCCGAAGCAAGATTGGGAGAGTTGGTTTCTTCTCAATTGTTTCCTGTTTCTGTCTGTCCTCTTGTGTCTGTCTTTATATCCAAACGAACTGAGAGGCTATGATGGTCAAGGCGAGGTGGTGGGTTGCTTGAGGAGAGTGTGGTGGTAGTGGATATACAGGTATATATGAGTGCAAGATGAGAATGATCAAGAAGATCAGAAGCTACTTGAAGCTGAATCTGTTGATGAAGCCGGAGATAGATGGAGAGCAAGACGGTTGGTGAGGGGGAAGAGGCTGTATATTAAATAAATGTCCCCAAAGCTGCGCGGAGCAGGCATGGCATAACGGAAAGGCCCAAGGACATGAGTGAGTGACGACTGAAAGGAAGGGACCCTACAAGGGCAGGGGCGTGTGGGAGTGTGCCTACCTTGCCTTACGGGTACCTACTGTACCCATAAGGGGGTAGCTATCCAGCGCTGGACATTCATTGCCTTGCCCTGCTGCGCTTTGCTCTCTGTCTGTCTCTGTCTCTTTGATCAATCTGCAGTGTGGAGTTGTTGAACACACGCCTCTTTCACTACCCACCCCCTCCATCACACACAGACATCCCATGGCTCCGCTCCTCCACTTTCCACCTCGCACACCCCCCACCCCCCCAGCACTAGCATGCACCTAAGTTAGTACCCTGCACCCAAGACGGCACGGCCACACACAAGCAGAAAAAGGTCCCTGGCTACCTTACCTACCTTGCCTGGGCCTGGCACCAGACCAAGAAGAGGGGTGTTGTTTAGTTGCTTGCGGGGGGCTCTTTCGTCTCTGTCTCTCAGTCACTGTGTCTGTCTCTGTCTGTCTCCGTCTGGCGTTGGCCTCACAAGGCTGGTGCTCATCACCCTCTGAGCCCCAATCCAATGCACTCTGCAGACAAGGTCAGGGTAGCTCATGGTACGTACCTCCGCCTTTTCAACCTTCCATTCAAGCCTGTCTCCACTGGAGCTCGCTCTCGTTCTTCTTTCACTGGACCATTTGTGATGCTACGGGGCATCGAAATCCATCCTTGTGCCAAGCATTTCGTTCACTCACTCTCGAGTCCAGGGCCGTAATTTGACGTCGCGACTGTTAATAGCGAAAGGCGAGACAGTTATGAATTGCTTCAATTTGTATTCTTTGAATTTATGACGGCAAAATGAGAGACGCACTGGCTGTTGGCCACTGCAAACCCTCCGCTAATACACTTGAAACTGTCTCATTTGGTACAGTCCGGCCCGTGCTGTCGACGGGCGATCATTCAAAAACCTACCTCGAGGATTTATAATAAACTCCGCTGGCCATGTCCGATTCCGACTATTCGGACGAATAGAGCAAATTACCGGGATACTGACAAATCCGTTGTCCATTTGTGAGCGGATTTGCTATCATTATCATGATGCTATGGTTAGCCAAATTCACCTTGATGAAATGATGAATCCAAATATCTGGATGTCTGCCTATATGCACAACAACCCACCTGTGGAACAAGGAGGGGAGTGCTGCCATCCCACATACGGTGTCTCGTCAAAAGAGCGGGATTCACTGAGTTACAGATCGGGGGCATGAGGCGTGATTGAGCATATGCTGTATCTTCTCCTGCTATGGTATAGAATGGCATATGCTATACTACACCATACTGCGCCGTGCTATGAAGCAGTAACGAACGTATCGTATACCAGATACGGCTTGGTTTGGAATGTGAGCGTATTGGGTTTTATCAGCCCTGAACCGTTCGTCACGTAACATCAACGGTGGAGAGACAACGAGATGATGAACGACTAGGCGCAGCCAAGTCACCAGAAGGGCGGGAGCAAAATAGAACAGAAAGCCATCAGAGGCTGGCGCTATGAGCAGAGCAGATGCCATTCTAAACGTTTGGAAAGCCAACAACTGATAGAGGAGACAAGAGAGAGAGGTAGGCTGTAGTTAGGTTCCTTTGCGAGCTGGCACTGCACTCCCTGTACGGACGGATAGTGGACACTAAACGAGCAAGCCAACCAGGTCCCCGAGATCAAGCCATGGACTAGCAAAGAAGCTTCAAGGCAGACTCGATGGAAATCCGGGCTAAATTTGCCCACATTTAGTCTATCGAGTCGATTGCCATCTCTGTCTCTAGCGCAGCGTAGCATCGCCCTGCTTCCCCTAGCTAGCTTTCCCATGGCAGGCCCCCAGGTCAGTCCCAGTTCCAGGGCACGTTCACTCACGTCCAGTCCCATGTCCTGGGGCTACCTTATCCTCTGTTTTGACTAAGCCTCTTGTCTGCCATTTGAATTCCCTGTCCCAGAAAGAGGGTTCCTCTTAAAACCGACGGAGACAGTCTCCAATACAACCCAACCCTGGAAACACATCAATAGATGCTGACCAATCAGAGATAGGTCGACCCGAGCCCCCATAGTGATAGAAGAGAGACTCCTAAATGATTAGTTTTTGATCCAACTCAGCCCTGAGACCAATTAGAGTCCCACAATCCCAGGCTCTCTCACACAAGTCTCGAGCGAGTGTGAGTCTTGTCTGGTCTGTCAGTCGCTCCAAGGACCGTTTTCCCGGGTAAGAAGACCTTTTGGCCGGGCCGATCACGTCGTTCATTCTGGCAGCGCCCGTCGTAGGGCTGTGTGACGACACGATGAGTTCTTATTCTACAGAGGGATGTCCAAGCCCTGCCACAAGACATCACTAGCAGCAAGTGTACGTATAGATAGAGTCGCTGTCGACTATTTGTACTATTTCGGTTTAGATCTGTCCATGTCCCAAGAGAATGCCGCTTTTGCTTCTAGAGATCTTGTCTAATGACTCTGCCGGTCTCTGATGCACAAGACGACAAGCGACATCAACATCGTGCCATTTTTCCCAGTTGCGCTCCTATCCCTACCGTTGTAGTCTTGAGGACCCTGACCAAGCAGTTCCCTGACAACCGAGACACCCAACCACATGGCTACAGGACGATAAACCCCTGTGGATAATCACCGGAATACTATGAGTTAGAGCTGCAGTTACAGTTGCAATTGTCTGGGCTGGGCTGGGTCAAAGCGACGCCGGGTTTAGCTATTAGCTATATCGATAAAACATGACAGGTATTGGCATTAACGACAACTGAAATGATATTGAAGAGATCGTCTATGCTGTATTGAGCGTGGTCGAATTAGGCCATATTTACGGCAGATCCTCGTGCCTATGGCAGAGCCAACAAGTTCAGGGAGCAACATGATACACCTCTCGCCGTAATGGAAACACGTAACCAGCGAGGCCGAGTTTTGGCTCTACTCATAACAACCTTCTTCAACCGTCTTCGTCATATCATCTTACTTGCAGTCTTGGAGACAATCGTTCCAAAACCCTATTATTTGTCAAAGGAGGGCATACTGAGTCCAATTATCTATCCCTAGAGTATACCTTAGAAAATACCCTACAACAAAATACAGGTGGGCAGGGGTCGTCTGCCCTCACGATCAAGCTTCCGGCTGTTAAAGATTAAGCGCGGCCGCACCAAGACGCTACCCAGAGAAACGCTTCTCACAGGCGGCCGACCCCTGCCCCGCGACCGTTGGGTGGCGACCGGTCGCAGCATTTGACTCAATTTTGGAGAGACAATGCCCAGCAAGGCAAGGCATGAGTTAAGGGGGTGAATTACAGCACCCTACGCCCTGGAATAACTTGTTTATTTGGAAATTCGCTTGTGTTGGGGGCCACCTGAGGATCGACATTCCATCAATTCCTTCGCCTGCGTTGTTGATGACCCATTAGCACAGATTGACTTTGGTTAATGGCCCTGTACAAGAGAGACGAGCGGAGACTAACACCCTTTGAGCTATTTTGCCTGTAATGATGTGCAACTTGTCCCCGAACCTTGTTTGTTTTGCCCAGTGCACAGGACAAGCCGTAGCGAGACAGGCCTTCGGCTTGTGTACCCGTCCTGCAGCAACGGGGCAAATTACCCTGCTTTGCCAGAATCCTTCGAGACTTTTGCGCCCTGAGCTTGTGACGATGCACCCATATCAGCATGCACAGCACATAGACACATCCAACACATGACATCTCATGGGCTATCAGAGGCGCGATATGCTGGATGGCAATACCACATCCGCTTCAACTGTTGGTGATCTGGCGCTTATCTTTTTGATCATGGTTTTCTAATCGCGCCCGTTACCAATTGGGCGGGTGACACAAGAAGCATTGTCAATCAATCTTTTGTCTTTGGAAAACCCCCGCAGAGGGTTAGAGTTGGAGCTACCTAGGTACCTATTCGCGGCGAAGTTGTGCTGCTCACTTACACGGACTGTCTCCTCCTTTGAAGACATTTCAAATACACTAAAAATCCAACGTATCCACGACGCATGAACAAGTGGTCTGGTTTAATTGTATGTGAAGCTATAGCGCTATTCTAAGCACTTTTCTGGTGTCAAAATCCTCACGATGAAAGGGCTGCGTTGACATGAAGCCTCTCATTATTTGCTCTCAGGGTTCCATCACGCATATAGATGGGAGCTAACTGATCTTCTCCGTGAAGAGACCGTAAAAGGAAATCACCGGCTCCGCGGAATGTGCCATAACTAACCATTTGGATACGTACGTACTCTGTACGTGGTGCCCAGGACTCGGCAGAGCGGCGTTAACACGACCTAACATGAGCCCCTTTTACTATTACCCGTGCGGTAGGATTGAATCAAGTGCAGCATTCTCGAGTCCGCTGTCAGAAGTTGTCAGAAGACATCAACAATGCTCAGCCAGCGTTGGGTTACGCCCGTTGGTACGGATATCGGTTACCTTGAATTATGGTTAATCGTTAACCCGAAATGACCCAGCAGCCAGAGTGCGCCGAGTAGCAGAGTAGCAGAGTAGCACAGTAGCAGAGTGGGTTTCAGAAAGGAGCCGTGAAAAAGACATCGGACTTCTCTGCTACGAGAGAGTCCGAGATAGTCGGGATGTGAATCCTTGCATCAAGTCAAGTCGAGTCGTGGACTCACGAAACAAGCGCGAGAGTGATTTTAGCAGAAGGCATTTCGGTCACAAAAAGTGCGGCGCAGACTTATTCAACGACCCCTGTCCTTACTGCTCGCGCCCATCCAACTATGATTGGCTACACTGCCAGCTGTCAAGCGCGATAAACTTTGGGGGTTGTCAGTTCGGCCGTCGCACGAACAAGAGGGACGACCAGGGCACTTGATTGGATCCTCAGCCGCACTCCAATTTCCCTAGGCTGTCGCAACGTTTCAACTGCTCTTTTTCTTTGCTTTTGGGGGTGCCATGGCGAAGCCTGAGTGGGCGGGGACTGTGATAGCAGCGCCGCGGGCTGGGAGTTATATGGCTCGAGCTTTTGAGGCGCACACGCACGCAATAACGGCCCTTGCTCCAAGACGGTTGATTGAGAAGAGGAGCCGAAACAGAAACAGAAACAGAACAGCACGAGTAAATTCCCGAGATGATGGCGGCGAGACCGTTGAATGGATCCCCGAATGCCGTCTCTAGAAGGCGGGTTCGTGGGTTCTAGTTTGTTGCTGTGCCGCATCTAGCTTCAGGATAAAACCAAGATAGCTTCAATGATCGAGCTCGGATATGCACCAATTCACGACACGCAGGCAAGATGATATCCGTGAGTGCTGATGCGAGCGAATTCGCCACCTCCTCTTTTCGTGATCCTCATGTCTTGATCAGTGAATCCGTTTGGTCTCGACACAACTCAATCCTCTCATGTAACCACCTCACGGCTCACATACGGGATGTCGTTCCGGCTATCAACTCACATGCACACATGGATGGCTGGGGATTCCAACTGCCTCACATAGCTTAGCTGTCAACGTGCCCTGTAAGTTTCGAGCAATGATCTATGTCAAAAATATCCTCATCGCCTCTTCACCGAGGGATTATTACACGCCCTGCCACAATAGAAGACGGTATCACCACCATAGGCGGAAACGTTTTCCTTCAGACCCCTGCATGTTAATGAGTTGTGTTTGCGCAGCACCTTCAAACAAATCCTTCAGCGTAGCATAACGTTGGGCCAGTTCGCCTGTCAGAATGTCTAGACTTTCTGACACGTCCCCATAACTCTCCCCGATCCGTCTGTCATTTCCCGTGTGAATTCTATTTACTAGGCAACTTAGCTAGCCAATAGTAAGCCCAGGCTCGTTCCCCCACAAGGTGGGAAATCAGTCGATTTACTATAGTGATCCACGTACACTGTTGTGCTAATGTTAGTAGCACTGACCAGGAATAGGCCTTTGCTCTATTCCCGCGCGGTATGTATGTATGTGTTGAAATTTTATGTTTATTCCCCGCCTAGGTACGCCTACGGATATACATCTATTGTCCATCGGACCTCGTAGGGAAGGATTGCACTAGGATTTAGCAACACAACACAACACAACAGAGTCAAGGATATGCATGATTAGATAGACGACGTGTGGTTAAATCGATGGATTAGGAAATCAGTAATTGATCCTCCCTCATGCTTGTTAGAGTTACACCAGCAGCAGTTCCGTATGCGGGAGGCACTTACATGCCTACAGCAATTTGCCAGAAGTACTCCATCCCCTGGATTGGATTGGATCCATGGACACTCACTCAGCCTTACACCTCACAGTCGGGACCACCTCAGCCATGTCCCTGGACTCTGTGCCCCATGCAATGCGCTGCGCTGCACTGCACACTCTTTTCACATTGGATCAACGTAGCATATCATCCAATCCATCGAAACTTGATTCCTCAAACAATACCGATTATCCGATTTTGAGGATCCCTGCAACCCAACCACAGTCCTTGAATCATCAGTGCCCAACAAATAACATGAGATATTTCGAGACAGAGAGTCTCGACTCTGGACCGTTGATGATGGCTGAAACTGCCACTTGACGCACGCACAGATGAATGCATATGCTAGCAGCGCAAAGGGTCCCCTCTTGACGGGACTTTGGTCCTATTTCCCAATCTGGGCATATTCGTCGAAATGCATGGCCCAAGTCTCTGGGCCCATCTGCTTCGCCTTGCAACTTTAAAAGGAGAAGCATCGATCCAATGAAGCTGCACTATTGCCAGGCTGCTATGCTTCTGCCCCCTGAGGCTGCATGGATATGATTGTGGTTGAGACAATGGTTGCATGTGCTGGAAGCATGTACGTGGCACCGTCCGTTATCCGTTATCCATCACCCGCCATTGTGGTCAGAACGACCACCCTCTTGTTGATCACCATCACGGGTGATGCGTGGGGTCGCGTTCAACTGAAGACGGCACTCCCCAAAAAAGCTCAGGCTCAGTATTTAATATAACCCCTTGGACGGCGGCTCTTGTCCAATCCTTTGCGAGACCGACTGTTTGTATGCTTATCAAGTAGTGAACCAGATGGATGGCAACTACAGAGCACGGGGGTGAAGACAGCCCTCCCCTCCTGTTGTCACCTGGATAGGATCTACCCAGCCCTACGAGATGACAAGTTGGGCGCTTGAATGAGTGTCCTCCAACCAGAAGAGAGTGTCAAGCCATGGATGGATGCTGCCCCCTCTGTCATCCCGATGTCCCCAACGTTTCTCAGTACCGGTAGTGGTATTCCAGCGGTACACCCCTTTTGGCAAATTGTGTCCGACTGTTGTAAAGTCCGCCGCCGCCTTTTGAGTGACAAGTTGACAAAGGATCCTTGGGGGCTAGAGGCGGCCGCTGCGCCCTGAGCCAGATCACTGGGACTACCTTGCTCTGAGTGCTACGCTACGTTGGCGAAACTCTAAGCTCCAAGCTCACCAACAAGCTACCTAAGCTGCTTGCTCAGTAGCTGTCGATCATAACTGAGGTATCAAGCCAGCCAGCCAGCCCCCCAAAAAAGAAAAGAGCACAAGCTCTCTTTCGGGGACCATAGTGTGAACACGTTATCAAAGCGTTTGCCGTAAACAGTAACTCTGATTAGTCGCGGACTTTGCGGATTTGGGCTCATTGTTAAGCCGCAAAATCCGTGTCTCTTCAACATGACCCGCCTCTGAATGATAGAAACAAGCCTAAGCTAACTCAGCTATCCAAAATAGGATTTTGCTGTTGTTGTTTTTTGGTTTTCATTGACGTCAATCCGAAAAAGCTATCGCTGGTATCAGATTCAAAGTTGGCCGAGATAATCGGGGACCATGCATCACGGGCGCATACTGACCTGCGCGTCAACTAACTCAAGGCTCGGGTTTTCGGCGAAGCCGTAGCAGACCATGCACGCCAGACAAGGCATACAACCAGGCATTTCTGGTGTTTCTGAAATCAGTTGGAGATGAATCACGGCTGAAATCGAAACAGCGATGATTATTTCGTGAGACATGTACCACCAGAGCAATCGAAGCCCACATGTTTTGATCATTTGTTGATTCCCATGCCGTGCACCTTTGACTCTTTGGTTAGCTCTCTACCTCAACCTACTACGTACGGACCTCCTGCGGCCGGCTTGCGGCACGACTATGCGGCTCAGGGCCAGTGAACGGATTTCCGCTTTACCAATTGGTCGATTAGAGCAAGCTAGCTCAGTCTAATGTTGACTTTGTATTTGTCATTTGTCTATACTGACCAGAGCCATTCTCTGCGAGGATCTTTTTAGGGTTATTCACTTCCAAATATCACCACCAAATATATCGTCTTACATGAACATGCTGCACCACTTCCTCGGTACTATCATGTCGTCTCCCGTCGACGAGGGTAGGTTTAAGGTTCTCACTCTCCCCAAGGCCCCAAGCCACTGGACGGCACTCTGGGGATCCTTCCCATTTTCTCACTCACAGCTCACGGGTTTGCTTTGGGGGTGTGTTGTTGGCTTGGGTCCTGGCACCAGTACATACTGGGAATAGAGCCTACGCGGAGACTTTTTGCTGGCCCTAGCTTCCTGTCTAGAGCCCAAGCTAGAGCCTGGCACTGGCACTGCCATTACCAGAATGGAACGGACACTTTTTCTCCCGAGATGAAAGCTCACAGGTGAATCAAAGTCTCCCAAAACTCCATCTGGACGATTTACTGTAGCTATGTGCTTAGCTATGCAAATACAGCAAGACCATGAGCATCATTCATTGAATCAGTATCGAAGCTCACTTCCCAAGTGAGACTGCGGCTGAGACTTGGCTTGATGGGGTAGTAAGCCACGACAAGATCCCCGCGGCTGCGTGCTTGTGGAGTAAAGATGGATGTCTCTGGATCGCTTTTCTCCTTTTCTTTCACATGAAGCAAGACATTGAGACTCGAGTTGCAGACTCGTCGCGACTTTTCACCCGAACCTCAACAGACCATTTAGACGAGGTCCCCGAACCGAGTCACAGCACAAGAATTGCAGCCCATGTCATTCACCATTAGGGTAAAGCGAGACAAGCCAAATGGTACCGTGGCGTCCGAGCTTTGGTTCATTCATTCCCGCTCCGTTCCCTGAGCAGCTCGGGGACCTCTTGCGTATCTGATAGCTTGAAACCGGGGCAGCAAAATACGCGATAGGCACGTCTGTTTCCCCTGGTAGGAAATGATGGGCAGTACAAGCACGCCCGCAATCAACTGCCAGAAAGATGAAGGGGACGGGAGGGGCATTTGCAATGGCTGTGGGGTGTAGTTATCAAGAGCCAGCGTCGGTCGCTAGCAAGGGGGAGCCTTTTTGGGGTCCAAGAATGATAAATGGGCAAATAATTCGCCGGGTTCACCAGGGGGCGCATGCCAGCGCAACGGATGGGTGCGATGTGACATACGCGTTTGGGAATCTGGGTTAAATTCAAAGGTACATGGCTTTAAGGCGTTGAAACGTAGCGCAGCTCTGTACCCTTTCATGTCGTGATGGCTGTTAAGTCCGATCATGTGTACGTAATTAACTTGATTAAGTCCGGATTATCAAGAAAGGCAAAATGCTCGAAAGAGAATACCCCAATGGGAGATTCCATACGACGCATCGCCATTACCATTGCGTGGTCAGTCGCTGATCACAAGACAAGAGATTCGCCGTGTTACCGAGCGACAGTACAAGGTGATGACTGGGATGCAAGACACAGCGGGTAGCTCAGAACGAGAAAAAAAAAAAAAAGGGCTGATCCACTGCATCGGAGCTGGAATGAGCAGTAACCAACAGCGAGTGAGTGATTGACTGAAGCACAGGTAACAGTACAGATAGAGAGAGACAGGCACAAGGTACACTACAAGGCTGCTCTGTGTCCTCGGTCCGCCATTTCCAAATCAGTGCATCTCCTCCGTGGGCTGAAGACGCAGACGCAGATGCAAAGGCAATTGAGACACAAGCCTAAGACCATGATCAACATGTGGTACGGCATCCGTTGGCTGTGGTTGCGAAAATTGCGGAGATGAGAGATAGGGAGATGAATTGGAGCTCCGCCGTTTGATGACTGTCAGACTGTAACAAGTCTCCTCGTAGGGCTGCATTTGATGAGGGGAAAAGTATCTTTGCTCAGCGGTGAAGCTCTAAGAAATAAAGCTTCGGCGAAGCCGGTTGACCAAGCGAAGCCGTCCAAGCAGATGGCGTCTTTTTTAGTCTTGGAGATGCCCGTGGTTGCATGCGACAGTCCCCGAACACAGAGTACCTGCCTAGCCGCATCTTTTCACTATCTACAGCGGCAGGGTCTACCTTGGCGAGACGTCAGGTGTCTCACGATGACGAATAAGTGCTTTTTGCCAATCTTCTCCAAGAGTTCTGGATTGAATGTGAGAGATGAGATTGAAGCCCCCAAGTGCCGAGAGACATGAGCACTAAGATAGCTCTGCTCAGCTTCAGTGGATTTGTTCACTACTAGAGCACTGAACTGGTGTGGGTATCTTTACTGAAGGGGGCGTGGGCCTCTGAAGAGAAGGACAGGGGTGGGGCGACCTGGAGTGGTAGGGCTGAACGGGCGGGAGCAAGATGAGAGGTGGGGCCTCAATCTGATTGGGCAAGCGAATGCATCTCCAACAAAGGCATGGTGTTGTTTTTCAAGGGTCGGGGGCGGTTGTAGCCAAGTGCCCACTGTCGATTCCCAACGCCATGGACATATCCACGGATGAATTCTGCTCCGCTGTCAAGACTGAAAAGAGCAGCCCGACAATAGAAAAATGAAATTAAATTAACCGCCCCCTTGTTTTCTCAGTCTTGGCTACAGACTCGTGGATGCGGATCCTCCCGATGGAAGTGAATCCATGCTCTTGTTGTTAGAAGGACAGGGCCTCTGGGTACAGTAACCTGCTGTGCCGCCGTAACCACAAGGCGAAGCCCACGAGTGCAATCTTGCAACCTTGTTCTCCCCTAGCTGCGATGCTGGGTTAGGCTGCGTGCTGTACCTGTAGTCCGTAGCCCGTGCCTGGCCTGGCCTGGCTGGGACAGACAGTTCATCGTCACCACCTTGCCTTGTTTTACCAGCGATTCGCTGAGATCAGGCTCGGGTTTAATTTGGGAAATACGGCATTGCATTGCAGCGATCAACATCCCATCTCAAGACAGCGCAGAGTGCTACCTTGTAGGTAATGAACACTACGCTACAGAATAGGCAATATGTTGTCGCTCCTATCGTCGTAGCTTTCTCTGACTGTACAGTACTGTACAGTACAATACAGTAGCGAAGCGAAATGCAGTGCTACTCCGGTGGCAGGCGTGTAAATGCAGAGCAAATGTACAATTAGAGTCACGTTGTCGCGATTGATTTGCTGATCGAGAAATGCGATTGGCGTCATAAGGTTAACGGCCTTCTTGTCTGGGGTTGCGCCCCGGTAGGCAGCAGTATTTTGCACAGCTCTCTAGTGATTCTATTCGCAAAAAAAGCCCCAAGCCCAAGCCCAAACCCAAAGTCAAACTCAATCGCCGAGCGACAGCAGGGCACTAGAGCGGGAATGGAAAGAATTTCGACGGGAACGGGAAACGGAAACTCTGATTTTCCATTAACAGCGTCATTGGGATTACCTTGTAGCCTCATGGCCTGGCCTATTCCTTGAAGTCGGAACCGGAGACGGGGAGACTGATGAGAGAGCAACTCCGCCACGTTTTCTTGGTAGAGCGCAGCATGGCACCCTCATTAGGAAAGAGGTGCATGTCTTTTTGGCTTGAGGCTGGTGTCCGTCTACTCTATACCCAAGCTTGACCTGAGGCGCAGGGAATCCAATTTGTTAGGGACTAAAGATAGAGAGAGGCACGTACGTACTGTGTGTGTGTGTGTGTGACATGCCCCCCTTGCTTCGATCATCCCCGCCCTGTGATCCAAGTGGGGAAGCAAACAGGGGTGCCAATGTCCGCCAGTTTAACGTGGGAGAGAGCAGTTTGCAGTGCTGAAAAGGCGGAGGACCAGGGTGATTTTGAGATCCAGATCAAGAAGTATGCCTTTTCTTTTGTTTCTTCACATCGACATTTCGAATGCGGCACAACCACCCACGCACGCACAAGCACATCCATAAACGGCTGCATGGGAATCTCGCCGAGTGGTAGCCGACAGGTTGGGACATCCAATTCATTCATTCATTCATTCATTCACTCACTCAAGTCATAATTGAGGCTGTAACTAGCGGATAATCACGGCAGCCTAGAATCTAGACACCCCTCACACTCACACTCACACTCACACTCACACTCACACTCGCATTCACATACCGTATCTGGGGTATTCGAGTGTCGTGGATAGCTTCATCAACAATAAAGTCATCATAATAGGAACCTGTTAATAGCATCCCCCAGTTTCAGCCTCAGCCTCAGGGGACTTTGTCCATGCAGACTACTGCGAATCCCCCTGAACCTTCGAATCTTGATACCGTTTCTGTATACTGGCAATTTAACGTTGTATGAGTTAACATGACATCGCAACACCTTGAATCATAACTCTCTTCT
This sequence comes from Fusarium gaditjirri, assembly GCA_013266175.1. Classification (NCBI taxonomy): domain Eukaryota; kingdom Fungi; phylum Ascomycota; class Sordariomycetes; order Hypocreales; family Nectriaceae; genus Fusarium; species Fusarium gaditjirri. The sequence continues at coordinate 4,239 of JABFAI010000112.1, read as the reverse complement.
CCTATTCATCATGCTCGTACTCAGCTCCACCCCGTATTCCTCGCAATTCTCGCATCCGCTCTCATCATTCTGCCTCGTTGTGTATGTTGTACACGATTCCCTCATTCTTTGGTCCCCCTTCGGCTTTGACCGATGAGGCATACTCGTTGTGATTCACATCTTGCCCGTTGCAGTTACTACACTTCGCACGAAAGGTTATCTTGCGCCTCCACGCCGCTACTGTGCTCTGCAATACAGTACAGATTGACTTTCCCATCGTGTGATTCCGCTTTTTCTATCTTTATCCTGTGGCATTTTCACAACGGTTCCGCTTCCCCAGGAATGGCGGCATATCGAATGTCTCTGCCATGCAATGACAGGTTGGCGTGAAATGTGACTTATTCCTCGCTGAAGCAGCCCCCAGAAGTACGCGACAGTCTTTGTAATGCCGTTGCATCACATGTCTTGATGACTTCTGGGGTTGGATTACCGATCCGAATCTTTGAAATGCCTTATTCACACGTTGTTGACCAAAGTTTAGTGCCAGGAGCTTTTGTCGGCGCCATGGCACCCTAAGGTTTCGAGCGTTTTGAACCGGCGAGCGTTATTTGAACTCACTATTTGCCATTGATTACCAACAGTATACTCAATACGACAACTCGACGAATACGCATTTGACGAATCGAAACTCGCTCGCTCTCCACAGACCGCTTTGTGATGAATATTACTTCCACGCCTACGGCTCAGAGACGGATCTTAGCGGTGCCGCCAGCCGAAGCCACTACAATGCCGCCGTCCGGTAAGTAGGCTGGCTAGTCCGACAACCAAGGTACTACTTGGCGATATCCGATCCTTTGAACAGCTAATCTGAGTGTAGTTCAATAGGCGAGGGTGCCAATGAGATTGGACTGGGAAGCCAGTGACGACAGTCTATGTCACTGAGCACATTTTGGTCAGAGTGCCTTTACACTGAGGTTTCAGAGCTTAGGCGGGACGAGAAGGACGAAAGGGTAGCTCGGTATGGGTGAGCAGAGAACCCTTGGCAGCTACGGTATAACTTAGTATGGATTACTCTTTTGGGGTGAAACCAGCCGCTGCGAGACATGTTGGTGAAGAGCCAAGTTCCAAGTCTGCGTCCAAGTCAAAGCAAACCTGCATCAGCGGCTTGAATCCTTCAGACGTGCAGATATTCCCCATGTCTGCGTCTGTGTCCATCTTTGCCGTGCCACTTCTAAAAAGAAACAAGTTTGAAGACATCCTCAAGGGAGGGGAAACTGTTTGAATGGAGTTTAGATATGGGAACTGGAGTTAAGGACCCTGCGGCATGAAAAGACGTTACATCACAGGTCTAAGAGCGAGCCTGTCGGTGATTTTCTCAGCGGTCAATCAGAACAAGCTTCTGAGGGTGTGTTTTCCCTGATTTCTGGGTTTTGGATCACCTCGCCTAGGATGATTTACTGTTTTTGCTGTAGAGTTCTGCACTGCATGGCCCCCAATGGGCGATGAAGTCAGTTCAGTGCAAGTCAGGGCGGGTAGATAGGCTGTGGTATCTGTGTTATTCCCAGGGAACTCGGACTTGCAGGGCCATGCTGAAAGAACATTGGCTACCGGTTTCAAGGTTGCAGTACCTACAGTATCACCAGGTGTCAGCTCCAAGGCTAAGTGGTCTCGTTCTTTGTCGTGGGTGGGGAAAGGGGAAACTTGGCTTTGAGGCGGGCGCTCCGCAGACCAAACAAGTCAGAACCCAATCTGATGCTGGTCGCTGGCTGTTGGTACTTCATGATAGTGACGTAGGTGCTTCTATGCTCTGGGCGTTGAGTCTACATCTGATTAGCTGCGAGTTGAATGCAACATTGCATTCATCGTATTGTGATTGAGGCACTGGTGACGACGCGTGGAGTGCTGTTCTCGAGACTCAAAGAAGTCCTAGATTGCTAATTCTAGACTCTCGTCTCTGGGGAGTGTATATTCTCCCAGAGGAACAGTCGCGGGCGTCTTCAATATCTCTGGGGGTAAAGCTCACGACGATCAAAAGGGGACCCTTAACTCAACAACTCACAGCCCAACTCCAACTCCACCACGAAAAGGATCGGAGGATCACCCGCAGGGTTACGGTTGTAACGACAATCCAACAGAACTTTACACGAAATACCATAAACATCTTTGCTGCGTATTTGCTGGTGCTACTGTGGCATCCTCCTGTATTAACCGAGGAACCTCTCATTTACATGAAACTATTCCATCCGTGCGCAGCTCAACCATTGATCTGGGACCTACCCTGGACAATGTTCATGAGGATCTGATGAGAAACAACGGGCCGATCCCTTGACATTTCTTGCGTATTGCGCCTTGATAATGGGGCTGGTGTCAAATCGAAACGTGCGAGGCGTATTCTGTCGTTTACCGCGCGGTTGTCGCACTCATTGTCGTATTTTGGTGTCGATGCTTTTGTTGGTTGTTTCATGTAAGATTGACTAGAATGACAAATAAGTTGAGAGTATGTTTTTGGGCAAGTTCAGAATGTCTGAGGGTGCGTACGGCAACTGGTTCTTTGGCCATCCGTTCAACGCCCCTGAGGAACTGAATGTAATTGCAACTCAACCACGGGCAGCAGTCAAATAACAATATGGAACTGCTCTATTATTGCCGCACGTCAAATGTCTCTTCCGGGCATGGCTGGATCATGAGAGCATTCATTCCGCGGAGGCTACGTTAGCTGTGCTTTGAAATGCAGGCAGTCGAAAAACGTCTCCGCGTTGGGGTGATTCCACATTATAGGGTAATCAAGATTACAAAGCTTCATGGATGAGTAAACATTCCGCACTCTAGACCACATCGTGCAGGACGCCTAACTCATTGCGAGAGAAGAAGGGTGAACTCTAAAGAACCAATGTCCAATTGATAATTTGTCGGTTCTGGAGTCACGATATTGGAAATCTTACTGCATGATGGCGTCCCTCCACCGCTCAATGCCGATACGCCTAACCATAAACCTCCCTTATATGTCTGTCTCCTCTCGTTCTACACTATCTTATAGATCACAACTTTCTCGAGACTCCAATTACCTACTCAGATCTGCTTTCATAGTTCCAAAACGCAGCTACTCAATGGCTCGACCAACTGGCCTCATCGCCTCCAAGGGCATTGAGCTCCTCAGCTGGGGTACACCCAACGGCGTCAAGGCCCATATCCTTCTTGAAGAGCTCCGCGACGCATATGGATTAGACTACACCATACAAGGCATCAACATTGGACTCAATGTTCAGAAGGAGCCTTGGTTCACTGCCATCAACCCCAATGGCCGTATCCCTGTTCTTGTTGACCATGACAACAACGATCTCGCTGTCTTCGAAGGCAACGCGATACTGAGCTATTTGACAAGGAAATACGACCCAGAGAATAAGTTATCATTCAACATTGACGACGATGACTATACTCGTGCTGAGTCGTGGATTGGCTGGCAGCATGGTGGAATTGGACCAATGTAAGTCATGAGCAGCAATATCAAGGCGATACACTCACACTTCAGCAGGGAAGGACAGGCGTTTCATTTCATTGGTGTCAAGCCAGAAATCCCATACGCTATACAGCGTTATGTTGGCGAGACAGAACGTCTCTTTGGAGTCCTCGATAGGCGTCTCTCAGATCGAGACTACATCGTTGGGCCCGGAAGAGGTCGCTACTCCATCGCAGATATCGCCCTGATCGGCTGGACAGATCGCCTGCCAGGCACAACAATTTCGTATGATCAGTTCCCCAATGTTAAAGCATGGCTTGCTCGTATACTTGAGAGGCCTGCTGTGAAGCGAGGCCTGCTACTTCCGAGTGGTAAAGACAAGCCGACAGGATTGGATCCTGTTGATGAAGAGACGGCTAAGAAACGTGAAGAGCTTAAGGGGATTGTTGACAAGGCTAAGGAGCAATTTGGATACAAGTATTCATCGCCGTAAATGGGTGCTATCTCAGGGTCTGGGAGAGTTGTGCGAAGGAGTCATTGCGATCTGAGAGGCAGGTATCCGAGAGCACATAGTCAGGAATCAAATAATCGAGACTTCCAAATGTAGTGTCGCAGTAAGTTGGTGTAAGGTTGAGCCAACGGATTAGTTTGTGAACTCCAGTAGCTGGATACTGGATACTGGATATTGGACGTCTGTAACTCAAAAGACAACAAAGATAAAAGACTCGCAGCGCCGAGTGGTAAGTCACTGGAGTTGAAGATGAATTCTCCAACTAACTTGTCTTTTTTTTTAAAAAAAAAAA
>JABFAI010000111.1:0-157649 GCA_013266175.1 Fusarium gaditjirri | reverse complement strand
CTGACACTGTCTTCCCCACAGCGCATCATAATCCGTACCGCGGAAAACACTCAATCAACGGTTTCATACGGCATTTGCTGCGGACAAAACAGCCCCAAGACCACTGTTTGGCCTTTATCCCTTTATCTGCGTCTTCTGGAAAAACAAATAGTTCCAAACAAAATAATGGAGCAGCACGAGTTGAACGACATTTACGCCTTTGCCGTGCAGCTCGGCAAGGATGCCGGTGACATGCTCATGGCGGCTGCTCAGCGCCGCATCGATGGGAGTGGGCAGTCTTCGAGTGCTGTTTCGTATGTTGAGAAGGAGAATTCGGTAGATATCGTGACAAAGACAGACAATGGTATTCCCTCTTTGTGTCCTTCTGTTCATGGTTGAGTGCTGACTGTCTACGTTAGATGTCGAGAACTTTATTCGCACAACTGTTCTCAGTAAATATCCTGATCATGGGTACGTCTTACCCCTCGTCTTACTTATCATGACCCTCACTGGCGATTTCAGATTCCTCGGAGAAGAGTCCTACTCTGCAGGTGCTTCGCGAACATACCTTGTTGGAGACAAGCCAACATGGGTAGTTGATCCTCTCGATGGCACCGTCAACTTCACACATCTCTTCCCCATGTTCTGCGTGTCAATCGCTCTCGTCGTCAAGGGTGTTCCAGTCATTGGCGTCATCAACGCACCCTTCCTACGCCAGTTCTTCTCATCATGTACAGGACGAGGCGCATGGCTCAATGAGACACAGCGACTACCGTTGATTCGAAACCCCATTCCTCCAATGCCTGCTAATGCCCCTAGCGGTTGTACGTTTTCATGTGAATGGGGCAAGGACCGTCGCGATATTCCAGACGGCAACATGTCACGAAAGATCGAGTCTTTTGTAAACATGGCTTCAGAGCGAAATGGCAGAGGAGGCAAGGGTGGTATGGTCCATGGCATGCGAAGCTTGGGCAGTGCGACATTGGATCTTGCTTATACTGCTATGGGATCTTTCGATATCTGGTGGGAGGGTGGATGCTGGGAATGGTACGACAACCTCATGCTTTGTTCTACAGCATAACTGAGATGCTAACTTGAATAGGGACGTCGCAGCTGGTTTCGCGATTCTAGAAGAGGCTGGTGGTCTTGTAACAACAGCCAATCCTCCCAGTGACCCCGAGACTGCCGACATTGCAAGGGCACATCTCGGAGGCAGGCTGTATCTAGCTATACGGTACGCACAAGCCAACTGAACCTTGAAGACTCACTTGCTAACACTCGATAGCCCCGCTGGCCCATCAGAAACAGAAACTGGACGACAGACACAGGAGCGGACAGTGAGAGAGGTCTGGAAGCGAGTCCGAGAATTAGATTACAAGCGCCCAGGCGTATGAACAGCTTCAACAATCTGAACATAATAAACATATAGAACATCCTTTAACAAGTACAGCACGATTGCCCACCCATATGCCCCCGAGATTGGTGGCAGAATAATTTACCTCCCAACTACATGTTGTCAACTTCCTCCATGCGCGCAACGAAATCTTCTTGTAACCGTTGTAAGTAACCTGGAAGCGCCTCTTCGCTCCCAGAATCCTTAGCCCGTCTCAATGCATCCTGTAAGTTTAGAATGAGTTTTCGACGAGCCACAAGCCGAGTTGACTCTGAGCTGCGCTTGGTCGTTTCTCGTCTCCTCCTGATGTCCTTGGCCACTTCTTCTGCTTTGTCAATGAAAGACTGAGGAAGCCCGATCGCACGTGCCAAATTGATGCCATAGTGTTCTTCGCCTCTGATGGCACCAGAAGTCGCCTTGTAGAGCATCGTAATATGAGGCAATCCATCTTCAGTGGTCGAGGTAGTGGCAGCGAGGTGAAGGTTGAGGATACCTGGATGATCCGCGAGAACCTTTGTCAGATCGATATAGTGTGTCGCAAACCAGACAGATGCTTTGCTTTGGATCAATGTTTCAGACATTGCAATCGCAATCGCCAGACCATCTCGGTTGCTTGTGGCCCTGCCCAACTCATCAATCACAGCAAGGCTCTTGTCGTCGATGTTCCGCAGGATGAAAGACATCTCCCGCATTTCGACAGAAAAGGTCGAAAGGTTACTCTCGATGTTGTCGTCAAGCGAAACTCGCGCAAAGATGCTGTGGACCATGGAGAATGCGGCATACTCTGCCGGCACAAAGGATCCGATTTGCGCCATGATCTGAAGCAATGCAACCGCACGTATGTACGTGCTTTTCCCACTCATATTACAGCCTGTCACAACATGGAAGCAATATTGCTCTGTAGAGTAGTAATCATTGGGCACAAATTTGCCGTTCATAGTCTAGGGCAGTCAGTCAGTCATATGTATCAGCAGTGGCGTCTCGCACTCACTCTGTCGAGCACAGGGTGTCTCGCTGCTTTCAATGCGAGCGTTGTGCCGAGATCTGGCTTCACGTAATCCCGGGTAGTTGCAAGCTGCGCAAATGAAGATATCATGTCGACAAGAGCAACTGATTCACAGACCCGAAACAAGTGTGGAATATCAGAACGTAGTTCCTTTAGCAAGTCCTGTACAACCTTGTCGCTTCGAATGACAACCTCATTGGAGGTATCAGATAATCTCAGATTAAGTTTGACCAAGTCGAGTGTTTGGCATTCAATTTTGTCCTTCTTTCGCACCACATTGATCAACAGGTCCGGAAGTGGACGGTCATCAAAGTCTGCAGCTCGCAGTCTTAGCCAATACTTGCGCCCATTGTCGTATCTGAGGTTAGCATCAAGTCCGTGTACCTCTAGATACTATTAGAAACATATATGACACAGAAATCATGTTTCGTACCATTCAAAACATCGATGTGCTTGTGGATATCTTCGGTGAGCTCTTTGTATGTCTGGCGAGCAACATCAAGCATTCCGTTGATGCCCGCTTTGACAGCAAAGGTTCTCTGATTGCGAAGATCTAGCGCAGACTTCATGTATGTGACGTCCGCTTCAATGGTTTGTCGGATCTTATTGAGACTGTGACTTGTGATTTGAGGGCGACACAGCTCTCTGACCTTGGTTAGTAACAAGCTGTTTGCAGGACCCAACGCCGTGTGTAGTTCGGGGATTGATTCTAGAAAGCTTTTGATCATGAGGACTTGGTTGATTTGTTCTTCTACCTGTTTGATATCGGCATCGGTGGGAACAATGATCAACTATGGGAGTTAGGAGGATATGCATCAATTAGATGGCCAACTTGCCTTGGTCAGGAGCTTTTCCGTGTCATGAAAGAGCTTGAGGGCTGCTCGAGTTAGCGAGATCCTATGTTATTACTTCGAAACTTGCCTTTACGAATCTCCAAGAACATTTCTTCATTAGTAGTCAGCTCGTCCAATGCATCATATCGGGGCGTAATGAAGAGATCTGGTCGAGTTGGGGGCTGAAGGATATTGCTACGAAGCATCCTTGAACCCATTGGAGTGCATGTATGGTTCAACAGGCCGAAGAGAGAGTCTTTAGACTTTGGATTGTGGATGTTCTGCATGATCTCAAGCGATTGGATAGCAGAAATGTCAATCATCATGGTATCTTCCGAAGGTCGGTATTGGATGCGGAGCGAGTGCGGCACGAAGTTGATTGAGAAGTGCTGCTGAATATACTTCACTGCCTGTTCTGAGTCAGTCCCTCCATTGAAGAATCTCACTCAAATGACTTGACTCACGGCAGCAAGAGAGCTAATAGCATAGAACTTTCCCTGCGTAGCCACCTTCAAAGGTTTGATGTCATCCTTGAAGGCTAGGTTGTGGATATACTCCAGCCCTTCTGTCTCTGACCATGCTGACCGTTCCATCGCGTCGATTTGAACTTCAGGAATGAGGTCTTGGACCAGAGAAAAGAGGGAGCTAGGGTTGTTTGGCGGACAGGCAGTAGTCATGAACAGAATGCGTGAGGGTGCAGACAGCTGGATCTTGTGAATTGTCTTGACATACGATTGATTGTCACATATTTGGCTGATGACAGCTTCACCGAGAGAAATATTGACGAATGCGATACCAACGGCAGGAGAAACCCCGCGAGCCTCGCTCACAGCGCATACAATGGTCTGCGCTTCACTGAGCCCAAGGATGGAGGAGGCAGTTCCGTTGCGAGATTTTCTTCCGGATGCCGTACCAGGCCTTGAACCAGGGCGTACAGTAGAAGGTCTTGAGATGTAGGGTCTCGTGCTGTTCCCTGAATGATCGTATCCAGAGTATTCGCTCAGACTGGTCTGTGGTCGTCTGGGAGCCAAGGAGCTCCAAGCTTCAGGCTGATCTAGATGTGTTTGGCTATCGCTGCTCTGGAAGTAACTCGAAGATGATCGACTGGCAGTTCTAGATGGCATGGAGCGGAATAGCTCTGTATTCACCTCCATGTTGCGATCGATCTGCTGTGGCCAGCAAAGGGTACCGTCTAGATGATTGTGTACAGGAAGGGCAGTGATCTTTAGTGATTCTAGTAAAAGTTGGCAAAATCACTTGGAAGAAATGCGATGCGTGGAACTGGCGGTACCTTCCTGTGTTGGTGGTGAGGAACCCCAAGACCCTGAGCGCCGGGAGATTTGGGAAGGAGCAGTCGGGGAAAGTGCCACCAAACCAGATATCAAGCAACTTCATGACCAATAGTTGACACGCTATATCGGTACGCACTATTTATTAGTACCTTTCTACGGTCATGGTGACATTTCTTGTGACTTCAAGGGAATTGTTGTGCTCATCTCAACAAGAAACCGTGACTGAACCTAAGAGACGCCGATGATCTTTATACCCAAAGAGTATCAGCCTAAGAAACCTATAAATCAGCTGACAAGGTCTATAATCCTCGAGAATAATAAGATATTAGATCCAAACTAGGCCAAGACTAATTTTTTTCCCCATAAGCCTCCCGATAGTACGAAATGTCATGCAATAGCCTGTAAGCTTAGATCTCAACGCAGGAGCTGATAGGCGCCCCGGCGGTTAATATGTTGGCAATGATTTCTCAAGTCACTCGGAAAATAACGGTCTACGTATCCGTAAGCCTTTTCGCAAAGCTCCTATCAAAGTAGGCTGAAGTGCCCAATAGTCGAAGAACCAATAAATCAGAACTTCTCAACATATCGCTCATGCCAAAGGCTCCTAGTCGTGTTGTATTCTTATCAAAAACACGCAAGCGATACTGATCAGATAAAAGGCCTGGCTCGTTTATTAGACAATTATGCTCTCTTTGGGACTCGGGGGCTTACAGCAATGCTGATGAATGGCAAGCCTTTCCAAGGATCTTGCAACCCGAGGGAAATCCCAAGCACATTCTGCACCAGTGTTTCTCCCCCAAGCATACCAATTCGCTCGACGAGAAACACGGCGCTGAAAAGGGTGCCGGCGCGTTTGGGGTCAATCCATGAGGTGACAAGTGACAATAGTGTCGAGCGGGCACCAAATCCGAGACCGTAGATCATCGTTGCTACATGTATTCTGTCAAGAGAACAAACTACTAAGAGAGTTACGAGAGTAAATCACTCACCCGCAATCAGAAGCGCGGAGCTTGTGGCAAAGGCAAGCAAGAGTGACCCCAGGAAGAGCAGCGACAAGCTAGCCCTCACAATTGCAAGATTCAGCACCTGGGGCGTGGGCTTCAAGTATTGGGTGACGATGCGTAGCAGAGCAGGCATGATGAAAAAGAATAAGACCAAGTTGACAAGCGCGACTTCGCTAATGAGAGAATTTGTCTGGTTCGCGTATTAGTTTAAGAGCTAAATTCGTGAGCTGCCAAACTTGCCGCCGAAAGCTCCCAGTCAAAACGAGAAGAAGTATATTGTACTAGAACGCGGATTGAAATGCCTCGAAAGGTGCCGATGAGAAATACGACTGCCGCTAGGCACATATTGTGACTCGAGAGCATGAAGCGCAGAAGACGGATTTGATCAAAGAAGGCATAGAACTTCCCGCAGGATTGTGTGACCATGTTGGTACGACCTTGGGGGGTCTTCAGTCGAGTCAATAGCCGCCGGGGATGGAGCTATATGGTCCTTTGACATAGTCAAAAGGAGCGGAAACGCCAACAATAGTAAGACATAGCTGATGAGTAAGGGCAGCCATGGTGAAATGTTATCAGCAAAAGATGCGACCTGAGGGCCGAATAGAAGTAGTAGAGGCCTCGAGTCCCGTAACCGTAAGCTCTGTCTTTGGTCTTTCAAGGGTTCAAGGCTAAGGTACCTTGTCTCCTCGGTGCATGCTTTTGCAATCATCGCTGTAAGTAACATTACAGCAGCGTACCTTCCTCCCCCCACAAGGAGGAAGACAGCAGAAGCCCATAACATCTTGATGGGGAGCACATGACTAGTGGCTATGAAGCTGTTAACAGAAGGATATTGTGCATGCATACAGTTGAATTCTTACGCACGATGAGAGTCCAAGTGAGGCTCATCAATATGCCCATCACAATAATCATAAACACACCCCGTTGACCTCGGTGATCAGCGATGCGCCCAATAGGCGGTGCAACAATGATGGCTGCCAGGAACATCAGCGTCAAATCTATCATACGAATCGTGTCAATTACCCGAGAATGTCTCAAAGAAGGCTGCCCAGCCTCGGATTTCGGCCAAGTTTCTCTGGATTGAAGGAGCTTTGCAGAGTTCGGGTGTCGGGACGTTGTCGTGATAATATCGAAGGCAAAGGGCCCGCTCCAAGGCAGATACCATAGGCACGGTCAGAATCATCATTGCTAGCTCACATAGTAGCTCAAGTCCAATGCAGTACTTGAAGCTTGGAGAGAAGCCCGACCAACTATCCAGACCAGGCTGTGGTCTCTGGGTGACCTGGGGCTCGGTGGCGGTAGAGGGTCGTGACCCGAGGAGAGATGTGTCCTCTCGCTCCATAACTACTTAAGATCAAAAAATCAAAAATAAAGGAGATTAAGATACCCAGAAAGACTCTCCGCTAGATGCTGACCCTAAGCACGAGTGTTGTGGAGGCTGTTTGGAGTTAAGTTATAAGAGGCCTCGTATAGGTAGCCTTACCGAAGAACGAAACCGGTGCGAAATAGGTCTATAGGTAATTAAATGGCAGTCATCTAATCTAAGCAGGTACTGGTTGTGGCATTAAGGTTGTACCTAAGGTAGTGGTTTCTTTGGGCCAGGAACGGTAATGAGGCTCAAGAGTACCTGTCCCCTATTAATGTACCTGGGCAAAAGCGACTCTACCAGAATGAGAGGTCTTAATTTAGACTACAGAAGCATTATTGTTTAATACACAGTCTCAAGCCTTTATGAGGCGTCGGGTGCCTATAGGAGGTGGCTGTTGTTGGCTACTCAAACGTTCTTCGGGTTACATGGGCGAATTGTCCCCTAGAACTCTCGCCACGGCTACCAGAGGAGAGTGTGAACCGAAATTGACGAACTGAAACATGTATGGCGACCACAGCCTAGGCATGTCCACGTCTGTCTGGCGATGAGCGTCAATGCCAGACCTGTGTGGATTGTATTCGATCATGCTACAAGAACGACCTCGAGGCTTTCAGTTACTATGGAGCCTTGGCCGATTATATTGAAAAAGGATCTAGGAAGTATACGAGACAAACTCAACGCAAACCCAGGATTTTCGAGTTTCGGCCTATCAATTCTCCCATCCAATATCCTACTCTGTTTCCTTTCAATCTCCTGGACTGGTCATCCCCTTCAGAAAGACCTAAAGTTGTCATGCTGGAGGGCTTTCCATCCCCAGACGCAGTTATAAAGCTAGCCCAGAGATGGAATATACGCCCAGAGTTCTTTATAGGGCATATCTTCGGCAAGGAAAGCAATCCACGCGGCTTCTACAGCGATCCAACTCTGCCTTCCGGACAGGGGAATGTTGTTCGCGTCCATTTCAGCAGCCTCGTCAAGTCCTTAGTTCAAGGCCCTGACCTGAAACTCTTCATGGAAAAACGATCCGCGGTTGAAGAAGCGTGCCAGAAATATGAGAAACGTCTGTTCGCTGAAGACCAGTACGGTGTCACCAGGTTTCGGGGGGTTAATCAGCATGACGCCTACTGCTGTAGCATTGAGCAGGCTGTCTCGTTCACGGTTGTCCCAAATATGTCGTCGTGGGTCGGTATGTTCTCTCACACTAACCATGGAAGTTTCCTTTCCGTCGGCTAACAACAGTGAACTCAAAGCCATCTACCTCACCGACGAAGGAACTTCTTTCCTGGAAGATTTCCGCCTCCCCTGGACTAGCTACCATAACTGCGCCACCTCTTTACAAGGTGGAACTGCGGTAGGCACCGTTCCAATAGTTCCGTATAACAAGCCCATTATGGCCGAATCCGACGATTGGAATATTGGTACTGGCGAGAACGGCTTGAGTAATAGGAACGACACCTCCAATTCCCATGGAAGAGGGAGTGATGTGTTCCACTTATCACCAGCTTTCAGCCAGCTGCATCCATCGCGGAACATAGTGGTCCATGATGAATCAGATATGGAACTACTGTCAGACGATCTCTTCTTCCTACTAGCCAGCTTTTTTCACTACTTCCGCCCTTTCTTTTATGCAGCTCCTCAACTATTTATCAGTGAGCATAAATGAGGACCACAGCATGGAAGTTGATCTTCTTAACATCAAGCTTGAACGGCTGCGAAACTGCTTCAGGATTATCTGCCGTGTTGAGGCTGCTCTCGCCGAGAACTTGCATTGGATAACTCAGGGTGATTGTAGTACCTGGCCCGGAGCCAGACCTGGAATGAGCGCGGCCACAAGAAAGCAGGCCCTGCAGGGTAAATTACTAATTGACCATGAGGCTTTACAGAAGCGCTGCATCGTCATACGTCAGGACTTTGAGTCGACAATGGTATTTTTTGTGAGCTATTCGCAGCTTCTTTGTGGGGAGCGCGCGGCATCGCGTAAGCGGAAGAGGTGGCTAGGCTAACGAAGCTGGCGGCGTTCTTTGTTCCATTAGCATTCGCCACCTCGGCGTTTGGGATGAACATAAAAGAACTAGAAGGTAACAAAACTCTTTCGTTCTATGTGTTTGCAGTGGTGGCCGTAATAACTTTGGTGGCGACATATGCCACCATGTTTTGGATCACGACATCGGGCTGGCTGAGAATGATATCAAACAAGACCTTCCAGGCACTCAGAAGGGTCAAATAGAACATTTCCCAGCTTCTATATGAGACTTAGAGAGCAAGAGGTATTTCATGTTATGTGTGGGAGGAAGAGCTATAACATCACAGCTGAGCCGTCTTGATACCCATCTGAAGAAGCTTATGGATCCTTGAAGACGTTAAGGCTTGTACCCGGCGGGCCATAACCTAATTCATTCCTAACGTCGGGAAGGATGATAAGAACGAACGCAAAACGCTCTATAAGATAATAGTAGAAATCAGAGTTAATTAAAAGATAGAAAGAAAGAAGAGTACAAGGATGGCGGCCGCGTTAGGCTGGCTTGCTTTGACTATAGCTTCCAATCTACCCTCTCCCATTTTTTCAGTTTAGGTATCCATTAGATGACGTTTCAAACGGAAGCGTTCCTTTTGTCTCGAACACTAACGCCAGACGCCCCGGGGATCTCCCAAAGATTTTTTTTCGTCTCAAATGCCGGAAGTTTGTCAATAGGCATCAAATCTACATTCCTCGGATTTTGGGCAATCGGATACATGTAGCGGCCAGTCTGGATGCTTGTGGGCCATTCGGCCTTTTTAAACGCCGCAGCGGCAAGCTTGGTGAGCATGAGGTCACTCCCTTTGGCTCCTATCATAGTGCTAGCAATCGGTCGCCTCTCGAGTCTCCCGCTGACTTTTGATTGGTACGGCGTCTGAGCAAATGGTAGTACGAGCTGAGGAGCATGGAGGACAGGTGAAATGAACTTCTCTGCGATCGTAGGGAAGGTCCCAGCAGGCGGGTTTTCCTCATCGCGGTACTCTGGGTGAGGTTCTCCGTAGGGCATGATGAGGATGGCATCAGAAAGAGTCTTCGAATCAGGACCCATGATGTTCTTAGTGAACCAGTTTCTGAAAATTTCAAGTTGATTCATATATTCCTCGTACTCCTGCAAGGTAACATCTTTTCCAACATCCCTATCTTGTTTGTCAGAAATGCGTCGGAACAATAGATTACACACTGACCATCGGAATTTGACGACTGAGCTGATGAACGGAGTCTTGCCGAACTTGGCGTTATACTCGTCACGGAAGCTGTCAAATCCATGATAGTAGTTGTAGCATAATGACCAGAAGGCGCTCTACCATCTATTAGTGGTGAACAATGGCCGAGTCTAATAAACTTGCCTTTTCAGTGTACTCCAATAGTGGTAGACCCCCAGCTTCCTGGGGAGGATTCTTCTCCCATTCCTCAACAAAGCTAAAAGGGGTTCTCTTGACACCCAGAAAGTCTTCGAGTATTGTAATAAACTCCTCTGTCAGAGCCTGTTGCTCTGGGTTGACCAAGGGGTAGAATTCTTTAGGATAGAGGATCTTGGTCGGAAAGCCAGAGAAATCTTGGGGAATATTCTCAAAGGTGTGTGAAACAATGAAGTGAAGATCATCCAAGCTGCGACCAAACTGGCCGACAATATCAAAGGCTCTACTCGTCAATTAGTTCAGTAACCATTTTCAGCACAGGCACTCATACGGTGAGTTGACTGGTATTCCATTCATCGATGTAGAGCCGAAGCTAGGTCGAAGGGAGAACAGCCCGTTGCAAGGCGCTGGTGCCCTGACACTGCCAGCTGAGTCTCCTGCAATGGAGAAGTCTAACCAGCCATAGCCTGCTAGAGAGGTAGCAGCTCCTGTTGAACTGCTCGATGGGCTCTGATAGCCATCTCCACGAGGATTGAAGGGGCAATGGAAGTCAACCCACTGGTCTGTCGCCTCTTCGGGGGACGCAAATGAAGTCATCTTAGTTTTTCCCACAATAACTGCTCCAAACTCGATGAGTTTCGCGGTATAGTCAGCGCTATGTTCATCTGGGCCATAAAGCTCAATCCACGGTCTACTCATCATGGTCGTCTGAGTGCCCTCCAGACGTAAGATATCTTTGATACCCATGCGCGCCCCAGCAAGAGGTATCTTTGGGCTCTGTCTAGCATAAATTCTACTTGGGACAGCAATATTCTTCCACAGCCCATTGGAGCTGAGCGAGTTAAGAGCAGTATACCTACATTGGTCAGTATAGCCGGGACAGCGAAACAGTCACAGGTTGTCGTACCTTTTTGGGTTCAAGACGTCATCCGGAATCACTCCGAAAATGAAACTGTCCAGAGTGTCTTCGTACAGCCGATACGCTTGGTGAATGCCATCATCACAGAGAAAGTATGGTCCCGGTGGAAGATAGCACTGTGAGGAGCTTGGAGACACATGATAGATGGCGGAGAAGTGGCCAGAAGCCTCAAACTTCTTGAGTACCTCCATGGTAATTTTGTCAGTATTGCACCGAAGAACAACAGTATGGGCGAATGACGGAGAGTAGACATCGTCGACCTCGACAAAACGACTGATGAGCTGCAAGACATCGTCCACTGTGATACAGTCGTCAACCGGAAGGAGAATCATTGGGATCGGCTCATCACCGGTGGGCTCTACGATCTTGAGCTATGGAGAGTCAACAAGTCACATTCTGAGCTGGATTCTCTTTTCAACGTACCAGAGATTGTGGATGGACTAGGTATGAGACACCGTCCACTACTGGCGTTAACTTGCTGCTCATGGCGTCGTGTCTGTTCTGCAGAGTGATCAAGTGGTGAAATTTCAGAGAAGCAGAAAAAGTCCAGGCAGTCACTGGCTGAGGACAAGGTTCAGTCCTGACAAGAAAATATCAAGCATGTGCTTTGGCTTAAGCCAGAAAGGCAGTGTAAGGCAGTGTAAGGCAGTGCAAGTTGTTGGCTGACCCTGTTGACCAAGTCTTCTGTACAGTTTACATCCAATAGTATGTGATGCAATGTAATTTAATAGCTAGAGCTGGATTAAGGGGTTTGTGCCTCCGGTCATTCATCAATGGCTTACCACGATTGCGTTGTTTTAAAGTTCGTGGTCTCTTAGAACTCAAAGGCAAGGTATAACAAGCCATCCTGTTACAGTCTTCAGAAAGTCTTCAAGTATTATTTTTCAGTCTAGAGATTTTTTTCTTTAATCCCTAGTCAGAATTTACAAGCATAGGGGCGCCTAATATTAGTACCGTCGTTGGACTGTGGTAACAATCAAGTTCATTATCGACGCATTTTGTAAAACAATCATCTTACCCTACACAACCGACTTGGAGTTGTTCGAGAACTGCATTGAAGGAGATTTTAACACCATCTGTCCACTCTCTGCACAGTTTATCCTTTATACTTACCAACCAGCTTTAACATAGCCATCTCGTCGGGGATAAGAAAAGCACTTCTGCCTCATGGCCAGTCACTTCTGGCATATCATATCGCCTCTTTCGGGAAGGTCAGTTTAATCTTTCAGTACGAGACATTGACGTCAGTTGCGATTTGAACGAGCTTTTGCGACAATCAGAATAGTGAACATACAGTATAATAGGTCTTTGGGCATTCTCATCTGTACTGACAGGTTCTGCATGGCCTGATCGATGGACTTTTGTTGCCAGCTGAGTAGTAATGTCTCCGTTAGTAATAACGTAGCTCGAAAAAAGAGCCGGTCCTTATTAATAACTTCTAACCAGCATCTGCGGTTCACATATAGGCAGTTGATGCATCATGAAAAGCTTAAAGAGACTTCTATTAAAGACAAACTGTGTCAAACTTGCTTTCATATTATTCTTTATAACTATGCCTTAATTACCACTAGAGGCGAGATTTATCGATCTTGGAGGGCCCATAAGTAGCTGCCCAAGGTTCATAGTCCTCCAAAGCCATAACACGCTGCATCTGTCGTCGTCGTAGACCAATATTTCCTCCATCAAACAAAGGATAGCACATAACATCATTCAACAATCTCGGGAAAGACATGTCCTTCGCATAAGACTTCATACCAACAGCCTTCATAGCATCGAGGACAACATCAACACAGACATCAGTAGTGTAGATCTTGGTTTGCATAGCCATCTCAAGCTTGACCTTCCACTCGAGAGACTCGTCCTCAAGAGTGGTCACTCCCTTCCACACGAGAAGACGGCTGGTGTCAAGACGGATCTTGCAGTCAATGAGCTTATCAGCCACACTCTGATGCTCGATGATAGACTTGGAGCCACCGCGAGTGTCGGATTTGGCAAAAGCGAGAGCTTCTTCGAATGCGGCGCGAGCAGTTCCTATGGCCATGGCGCCAACGAGGGCAGCTGACATGGCAAAAGCTGTCTCTACTAGACTTTGTGCCTTGATACCGGGGGTGCAGAGAAGGTTCTCGTGAGGAACGCGGAACTCGGTGAAGCGAGTGTGGGGACCAGACGCGGTGATGTGGCCTGCAAGTTCAGGCTCGCCCAGGACCTGATAGGCCTCTGGCTTGTTATTGGCGATGGTCTCTCGAGTCACCAAGAGGATAGCAATATTATCCCTTGGGTCGACGTTGGGATCTTGGGGCTTGGATGGATCGTCAGAGAGTCTGACAACGACGCATGCAAGATCAGCTCCTTTATAGTCCCAGCCACCACTGTTGGAGGGCCAGAGCTAGAACAAACGTTAGTATATAATTGAGTGTTTGGGACAAAGTGTACAAACCTTTTCACCATTGATGATCCACTCATTTCCGACCTTTCTAGCTGTTGTCTGAAGACCTGGTCCCCCCTGCTGCAGCCAGTTCGCCGTTCCACCGGGCTCAGAGTGCATCAGACTAGCCAATGGTTCACCCTCGCCAGAAAGGAAAGGCTTGAAGAACTTCTCCTGCAGAGCGGTTGCATCAGAGAGAATCAGAGGCATCAGACCAAGTGCAGTAGCAACAATGGTGAGTGATGTAGCTGGCTCGACTGCGAAGAGCTCCTCGAGGATGATAGCCTCGTGGACAAGACTGTCCATAGTTCCACCAAGGGGAATAGGAATTTGGGCCTTGATCAAGCCATGACGAACAGCTTCCCTGTAAAAGGGTCTGGTAGCCTGAAAGCGAGAGAGCTGGTCTTTCAGATCGTTGTACTTTGCTGGGGCTTTGGTGAGGACTGTGTTTGCGAAGGCCTGAGCATGTCGTCGGGCCTCGACCTGAGAGGGAGAAAGCTTGAAGTCAACCATTGTTGATGGGTACTGTAGGGTATAATTAATGAGATGCGATGCGTGTGATTCGAACCTTCTCTTGAAGTGTAGTCTCTGGTGATTTATATAACAATTCCTCTTCACCAGTCTCTTGTCAATATACCCTGTACCTGACAATGTCAAGCTGGTTAACTGTTACCCGTCCATTTGCCCCGCTCGTAGATGGGCTGATGATCATATCTTGCTATCATGTAGAACTGAGGCTAGCGATGATAGATGAGAGCTAGCATTGTGTAGATCAGGTATAATCTGGGGTAATGGGTGTTTAAAATCCGGGGCAGATTGGGTAATTGTTATCCGGACCCGGCTTGACACTTCAACCCACTCACCTTATCAATGTTATCCGTATCAGAGAAAATTGATCTGCTATCATTGGATAGGTTGGTATCGCCAGTTAAATTAGATAGCAAATATAATGATAACTTGGTAAGCAAAAGATCCCCAGGAGATCAACCACACCCGACCCATGGTTCTGGAAACTGAGTGCCGAACGAGCTGAGCCGGCGACCCGAGAAGCCAGGGCAGATACACCAAGCAATTCAGATGAGAGGCCACCCAAGATAAGTACTTATAAATTCGGTCCTTCTGCTCCATAAAGATATCGCAGACCATTGTCGGTATGAGCAGGTATTGGTGCCCTCTATATAAACTTCACCAAACCACTTTTCACCAATTAAAAAACGAAGACCACCTCCGTTCCTCAGACAAGAAACAAGCCCATACGAAATATAAAAGTTAGACTTGCTTCGATGCATCATAGGTTCTTTTGGGTTACGTTGCAAGAAGGAAAAATGAAAAAAACAAAGCAAGAATAAAGCAAGGACATGGCGCATATATGTGAACTTTTGAAACCTGAATGCCTTAGATACCTTAGTACCTTACCTGACCCAGATGAGGTACAGTGCACGTTGCGGCTCAACCAAGGTTCAGGGCGATAAACTGATAAAGGTCAGTAAACGGGTGAGCTCCCAACTTGGTAATTGGGCGTTTTATATCCAACGTTAACAAAAGAGAGGGGAGAAAAGAGTGATCACAGAGGCATGATATAATACATGCAAAATTAATAATGCATGCAAGTTATCATCCAAAGCGTCGTCAGCTCATGTTACACGAGCAGCCAGAGACAACCGAAGTCCCCAAAACAGCCGAGAATTTTCCGCACGGAAATTCCTCAACGTCCCCGCTACCTTACGCATGGCCACGCCTGACACCGGTCAACCACCAAATCCACACATCGTTGAGCTCCAAACGCGTTGATCGCGTTCTTGAATCCGACGACATGTTTGGCATTCTCGAGAGCGTCAACGTGCCCCATTCGGGCATCTTCAACAGCTATGAGGAACTTTTCAAACAACTCAGCGACGGCATGGAAAAGGACGGCTACAAGATTGTCAAGGCCAGATCCCATCGAGGCAAAGTGGGTGGTGCCGACGTCCCGGGGAACGACATAGTACGATGCGATCTTGTCTGCGATCGCGGCGGGAGGCCGTATCGATGCATGGCCACAAAACACAAGACGACGACAAAGAAGACCGACTGTCCTTGGAAAGCAAAGGCGGTTCATCGGAAGACTCTGGGGGGATGGGTACTGACAATTACGTGCGATCAGCACAACCATGAGCCCGGTACACCCGAACCACCGACGCCCGAAGCTGCGAGTGAGGACGAGACGAATATGATGGACGACCTGGAAGGTGAACATAGTTTGGACCCGGCTGCGACGCCGCTCCTGACGCCTTGGCAAGACGAAGGGCCTCAGCCTGACCAGGAGACTCAAGCTGCCATCCAGGTCGCGGGTGTCTCCAACGCCGTTCTTCGTCTGACTGGCGAGACTTTCCATCAGTTCAAGAGCGAGTATCGCAAGATGTCGCACCCGGATCGTGTTGCGCAGCTATCGCATCTCCAGCTCCGCGTTGCAGCCATCTATGCTGTTCAGAATGAGGATCTGCAACGACAAAAGAGGCAAGAAGCTCAAGACAAGCGCCATCGACAAATCGAAGAGACCAAGAGGCAATCCTCCGTGCAGAAGCAGCGGGCTAGACAGCGTCGTCAGCAAGTGGTGGAGCAGAACCATCAGCAGCAGCAACAGCAGCAGCAAATGCATCAGCACATCCAACAACAACAACTGCCTCAACAAACCACCCAAGCCCAAGTACAAGCCCAAGCACAGGCCCAAGCACAAGCACAAGCGCAGGCGCAGGCTCAAGCTCAGGCCCAAGCCATGATGCAATCACAGCTATATCTCCCGCAGAACCCTCAGCAGACTGCAATTGCGGTGCCCACGATGGACATGCCGCAGTTTCAGCATTACGTGGCTCCAGCTAATAAGAGGATGCGCGGGCGGACGTCTCAAGGTGGACAGCAAACTCAATAGCAAGGGGAATACGGCGTTTGGGAATTAGGAGCCTTTGTAAAATGATCAGCATTGTAGAATGATCCGCATTGCGCGTAGTTTTTTTGTTGAACTTCTTTTTAAAGATAGACAGGCCTGGCAGGGCATGTCGTTAACTGATTTATGTGGGGGTGTGTGCCAAAATTGTTAGTAGAGATTGATGTAGGTAGAATGGGCTTGGCCCCTAAAGTAAGAAATCATGGACCTATGGACCTTTTATACCTAGGGATGCCAAAATTAACGCACCAAGACAGCCTCCAAAGCTTATACTAAACCTTTTTGTCACTCAGCAAGGCACTGCAACTCCTCACCGCCAAAATTTCTAAAGATTTTGCCAAAATCTGCCCCACCATCCCGCTTCTGAAAATATCCAGACTTTGCGAAGCATCAAGATAAACAACCAAAATGGCGACAATTGTACCCCCGCCGTCGAAACGTCAGAAGAGAGAAGTGCTTGAGCGCTCTCAAATTCAACAAGATGTCACAGCGATTGCTTCTGGGCCTGCTGGCTCGTTCAAGGCGAGGTTCTTGGATGGAGATGGAAAGCAGATGGCAGATGTGATTGAGGTTCCTCTTGCGGATGCTTCAGAGAAGAACCTGTCACTTCTTTTGAATACGTTACTTGCTAGGGTTTGTCGCCTAATCTATTTGTGTTGAGATTTTCTGACTTGCCCAGGAAAAAGAGGAATTTCTCCCATATCGATTTAGAATTCACATCCCAGATAGCGATATCATCGTGGACCAATACCCTACCGATCTCCTCCAACTTCTCCGCAACCATGGCATTGAGAACCCCTTCGAAACGACTGTCACACTTAGTGCCGAGCCACAGGCTGTATTCAAGGTCCAGCCCGTAACGCGCATGTCCCATAAGATTCCCGGCCATGGCGAAGCAATTCTCGCAGCTCAATTTAGCCCTAGAAACAGTAATCGACTAGCGACAGGCTCTGGAGATAAGACAGCACGGATATGGGATACTGATACCGGAACACCCAAGTACACACTCTCCGGCCATGGCGGTTGGGTGTTGGCAGTGGCTTGGTCTCCCGATGGTGCACGTCTCGCTACTGGAAGTATGGATAAGTCGGTTCGACTCTGGGACCCTGAAACTGGAAAGGCTGTTGGGAACCCCTGGACAGGTCATTCAAAGTGGGTGACCAATATCGCCTGGGAGCCTTATCATCTCTGGAGAGACGGTACGCCTCGGTTAGCCAGTGCTAGCAAAGATGCAACAGTCCGGATATGGGTCGTCAACACAGGAAGGACCGAGCATGTCCTATCTGGTCACAAGAGCAGTGTAAGCTGTGTTCGTTGGGGAGGCGAGGGTCTCGTGTACAGCGCCAGTCACGACAAGACGGTCCGAGTATGGAATGCTGAGAAGGGAACTCTTGTGCACACCTTGTCGTCTCACGTGCACTGGGTGAACCATCTCGCGCTCTCAACGGACTTTGTCTTGAGGACTGGATTCTACGACCATACACCTGTTCCTGATACAGAGGAGGGAAAGAGAAGTAAGGCCAAGGAGAGATTTGAGAAGGCTGCCAAGTTTCAGGGGAGAATCGCCGAGCGGTTGGTTACTGCTAGTGATGATTTCACTATGTATCTCTGGGATCCAGCTCAGAGCACGAAGCCTGTTGCGCGTATGTTGGGCCACCAGAAGCAAGTGAATCATGTCACTTTCTCCCCTGACGGATCTCTCATTGCCAGTGCAGGCTGGGATAACCACACCAAGATCTGGAGTGCAAGGTAAGCCACCCAAATGTCATTCTTCTTCAGCAGACTAACAATCGCAGGGACGGAAAGTTCATCAACACCCTCCGCGGCCACGTCGCCCCTGTCTACCAGTGCGCCTTCTCAGCAGACTCACGCCTGCTCGTCACAGCATCAAAGGACACAACACTCAAGGTGTGGTCAATGGCCTCTCACAAACTCGCCGTGGATCTTCCCGGCCACCAGGACGAAGTGTATGCGGTGGATTGGGCACCGGATGGAAAGAGGGTTGGCAGCGGTGGTAAAGACAAGGCCGTTCGGCTGTGGCGGAATTAGAATCCCGAAAATGGTGTTTGTTACTGTTACAAGTCAAGATACCCGTGAAGTGATTCACAAGTTTGCTGTGCCGTGCGTGTTTCACTGGATGGATGTCTGAGATAATAGGAGAGGCGTAGTAAAACGTGCTTGGCTTATCTTTAGAATGAGATCTATAGGCGCACACGCGGCGCTCAGCACGGGAGACTTCCGAATCTCACGCACTACCTAACAGTCTGCTAGACTCGTTTCTTTTTTTGCAAATGGGTACTTCGTAACAGATCATGCATGCACGGGAGTTTTCTAGACTGTGATCCAAGATGCAGTCCCACCGGGAACTGAACACCCTCGATTGAGTTGCGGCTTTTCAAGGCAGTCGAGTTGATAGGTCCGCTTGTATGCAGATGGGCCTCTTTTTACCTGATGCTACTATGGTTCTGTTGGAAACACGTATGAAGACTAGATGAGTTGGTAGTGAGGAGAGGGGTCGAAGTGAAGCTCGTGATATGTTAGAACTGTCTAGAAAGTGGTGTTGGTGGGGTAAAACAACCCATGTCCAAGCTAAACGTACTTTATCCCGAATTCCCGAAGCAAAGTACAGCTAAACTTGGAAGCGAAATATCTAGAAATATCTTTGATGTTGGCTCTAACATCTCATCTCATCTCGATCACGTAGAAAGCCTCATACTGCAAGTCTTCGAATCAGGCTTGGAGGCCCAGCCCTTCCTGTCGGATCATATCGGACCCGGACCGGCGTTGCACCTCCAAGTGATGTTTACTTTTTTCTCGAACAGTCAAGCACCTTGCACACTTAGAGCCTGCCATCGACACCACGAGGTTTCCCCGCTGATCGTGAGTGGATGACATGACCCCGGACAGCATCGGGCAGCGAGCAACCCAAAGAGATGCGGGGAATTTCGAAAATGGCTAACCTCAAAATCTAAGTACTCTGTACTCCGTATTCACTCTGATAATTTAGGTAGAGGCCAGTGTGCTCGTGGATGAGTGTTGCAAGCGCTTACACGCAGAAAAAAAACGCAGTTGTCCGGTCCCGTTGCGGGCCCCGGTCCTCCGGCCGGCTGTGGGCTCAGGTGGAAGCCGAATATCCCTGCTGCCGCATTGTGTGATGTTACGGGGAATCCGGTGCTTGGAAAGTTGGAGAAGATGCGTGCATGTTGCATGCACTGTAGACATGATCATATCAGAGGATGGTAGTTTCCATGTGACACGGACGGTTATTACCCCAATATCTGACTGATTATTCTTGTCCATTGCCCCGAGGCACGGTCTCGGGTTGGACTAAGAAAGAAATTCAAGAGGCACAGGAATTACTCCACCACGGAGACGCTGCGGGGTGCGCAGCCAAGTTGGGAAGCAATATCGAGAATAGGAAAGGGTCCCCTGACGATCTTCCAGAGAGAAAGTTGACTGCTTGTTAGCATCTACAGACCTTGAACTTAGCTAGACTCACTGTCCAGGGACGGAATACTCGGGCTTGGTATGAGATGGAATCTGTCCGATGAAAACTAGCCATGCTCTGCAAGTTGCACACGCATCGCGTCTCAATGCACGCCACCAACCACATACATCTCTCCAATCGCATGGTCAATGCGGTTTTTAATCTTGAGATTTTTTATTACAATGCGGCAAATTCAGTCAATCCGATGCGAAGACGGGAAGTAGAAACGGCCCGTGTAAGACGGCGTGGTATGGCAGACGGGCCGGTGCAGCCAGCTTTTGGGCAAGGGTGCAAGATGATGTTTTGAGTGAATTGCATGAGTTGCTGGAGTGAGGCAGATGGAGAGATAGTCTGGCTTGGCGTGGTTGGTGAGATGGTGGTGGTTGTTTCAGGCGTAGTTCAGACGTGATGGTTACCATGGATATCATGGATGTCAAGAATAGCCGGCGTTACGCTGATGGTGCATGGACGAGAGTTTAGACAGTGTCATCCATGATTGGGCTACAGCCTTTATAGAATACTCTCATAAAACATTCACGTTCGGTAGAGCTTTCTTTAAGACCCAGTCACCATCATGCCGCAGTTCAACTCTATATACCTGAGTATAAACAGTCATTGGCAAATACGAAGCTGTCATTCATCAGGCATGCGAAGTGCATGATCGACGAAATACAAGAGGGCGTGTCGATTTGAGAGGCCGCCTAATGTTCCCAGCCATTGGGGTAACTGTGCACCTACAGGTAACCTACAGGCCCGAGAGATTGGTTAACAGCCTCCCACCAATAACCACAGCAGCATCACCACCACCTCACATCACCCGGAGGCATTTTCTCCATTCGTAGACCAATGGCACCTGGTTATTTCCATGTGCATGTCCATTCAGGCACAGTCAATCAGCGTTCTTACATAGTCTTATGCGCGAGGTTTCTTAGCCAAATGCCGACTTATCATGCCATTGACTCTCTATCATATCAGCCAAACAGAAACATTACCGGACCTCGCTATTGACTGTGTCTCATCATCTGTACATCATCCTTGTTTTTTTGTTTTTTTTTTTGCTTCTCGACCCGCGATTAGCCTACCCGCTCTGTAAAGCTCCGCCTAAACAAAACAATGACAGGCTATCGTGGGGCCTGAAAACTCCACACGCGTTGTCTGTCTTTGTGCATCGGTCCACGCTCCGATTTATCTTGGCTTGTTTCGATACTGGCGCTATTTTTCTGCCTCATCACGAGAAAAGAATTGAAAGCTCAGAGGGGAAAGGCTTCAGATTGGGTGCCAAGTACATAGAAAGGAAAAAAAAAGAAAAGTCCAGGTTTTTATACTGATTGATGCCCCTCTTGGTTTGGCTGTCTTACACCACACCCCTCCTCAATTGGATGTGAATATTCCACCTTGTTCCAAGCTATCAACTTTTAAACCTGACCTGAGCTTGGTTCTTCGTGGATCACGGACCAAACTCTCCTGTCTGGAGATCCTCAACAACAGATCCCGATTTCTCTTCTCACAAACTACGTCACGGTTGATTTCTTTCTGTGCGTTGGATGTTTCCTATTTTTTGTTGAACCGCCTCTGAATCGCCTCTCTTGTTTCTGTCAACTGCAGTATTTCTCATAGCACACTTTGAATCGGCCCTTCGTCACAGTCCAAAATTGCCGTTTCTTCTGTTCACATGGTGCTCATACTATAATTCTCCACTTGAGCAGACGATTTTCATTTATTTATCAGGTACCAACGGTTCTCGCTTGAGGCTTAAAACTGCCTGCCCTTGTCAATACCCATTCCAGCAGCCGAAGGTGTGTAGAGCAATCATTACGTCAGAGTGAGCGCTCTACTTTACTGGCTGCATTTCCTCATATTCCCTGTCTTTCTATACACCCATCCAACTCAATTCATCCAGACAAACGCACTCCAGTCCAGACCATTTCGAAACTGACAGGGCTCCTTTATAGGTTGATCCTTAACTGGAAAATACCTCCCAAATAAATTCCTCTATTAATTGTCGATCAGCCCCCGGCGGCAGAAAAAAAAAAGGAGCTGTTTAAGCAACGATCTCGGAGCTATCCAAGCTTGATCAACCGTGCAACAGTATAACCACCTGACGAATCTCACGACACGGAACAACAGCGGCCATTTCGGAGATTTTCTCGTCCAAATTGTATTTGGTCTTTTTGGTTTCAACTATCTCCCTTGCAGATTCCCATCTTCCTCCGTGCACATTCAACCATTTGCGGTGCTATTCGCCACTTTCGGCTCGATCTTACACCTGAGCGCATCTGCGACAAAGAGGCGTTTTGCCTGCGACAAGCTACATCCCTCAACAAAACTTGACTCCTCTGCCACTCGGATTTTCAGTTCTACATCCACATGAAGTCGTCAAACGAGAGAGTTCAATAGTATTTCGATCAACTTGATTCTCGTCAACCTTTCATATCCAGCAAGACTTGAACTACGGGGACAAGAAGTATACACCAGCAAATCAGCTTCTCGAGCAATTCTCACACAAAACTTCATCAAAATGACGGTCTTTGTGTGTTCTCTGTAGGTTGCCTCCCTCGATGATTTTTTTTGTTGCTTCCCCGCTCTAGCCCCTCCATCGTTAACAGCCCACCAAATCTTGCCGAAAAATGACGAACACTAACATGACGATAGCTTCCTCCCCAAGACAATTCACTTCACCCTCCCCGGTACACCTCCCCTGGGCGCCGATCCCACTCGATCTTCATTGTCCGAGTCCTCAAATCCCAAGCCTACAAAAGCTGCTACTCTTCCTCCCAAACCCAAACCTGCTGCTCCAACTGTTGGTCGACCTGCGCCTCTAGCTCGCCAACCAAGTCTTTTCCAGAAAGAGGATATCACGCCTCCTCATACACCGACCGAAGAGACTGATTCCAATCTGTTCGCCAACGAAGATGGATTCAGAATACAATTTCCTCATGGCGCTAGCTCCAGCATTGAGCATGCAAAGACCTGGGGCAGCCGCGCCAACCAGCCCAAGTCTCGCGCCAACTCTCCTCCTCCCTCCGCTTCCCTCTCCGAGAACAATCGAACAATGCAAAAGGCCCGTGAACTTGGTCGTCAGGGAGTTCTTCAACCGAGATCTCTAGTTAGGAGCGACAGCCACGATCGAGTCTTTGCCTCTGCCGGCTGGATGGTTGTCAATGCTGACCAGGGCAATGGTGGTCTTCGCAATGCTGCTGATGCTGCTGCTCGCGATGGCAAGATTGACGATATCACCTGGGTGGGCACTCTTGGTATGCCTACTGATGCCCTTGAAGGCACACAGCAGAAGGAGGACATCGAGGCTGTTCTGGCGAACGAACATAACATGTTGACTGTCTTTTGTTCCGATAAGGACTTTGATGGTCATTATGCTCATTTCTGCAAGCACATCTTGTGGCCTGTCTTCCATTACCAGATCCCCGACAACCCCAAGAGCAAGGCCTACGAAGACCACTCGTGGAAATACTACGTCAATGTTAATCAGGCCTTTGCCGACCAGATTGTCAAGAACTGGAAGCGAGGTGACGTCATCTGGATTCACGACTACCACCTGCTGCTCGTCCCTGGCATGGTTCGTAAGAAGCTCCCTGAGGCCAAGATCGGATTCTTCCTACATGTCGCTTTCCCCTCCTCTGAGGTCTTCCGATGCTTGGCTGTTCGAAAGGAGCTCCTTGAGGGTATGCTCGGTGCCAACCTTGTTGGCTTCCAAATTCACGAGTACGGGCGCCATTTCCTTCAGACTTGCAGTCGTATCTTGAGCGCCGAAGCGACACCAGATGGTCTCCAGCTTGAAGATCGATTTGTCGATGTCATTCACCTTGCCATTGGTATTGATCCTGTCAGTCTTCGCGAGCATCTTGATGCCCCGGATGTTGCAAAGTGGCTGCAGGTTCTGCAGGAGCGATACAAGGGCAAGAAGCTCATTGTTGCTCGTGACAAGCTTGATCACGTCCGTGGTGTTCGTCAGAAGCTTCTTTCTTACGAGCTCTTCCTTAACAAGAACCCTCAGTGGCGAGAGAACGCTGTTCTCATCCAAGTCGCCCTCTCATCCAACGAAAAGAGTGATCTCGAGGCCACCGTTAGCGACATTGTGACCAGAGTCAACTCATCGTGGGCCAACCTAGCGTATCAGCCAGTGGTGTACCTCAAGCAAGATATTGACTATGCTCAGTACCTTGCTCTGTTGACCATTGCCGATGCGCTCATGATTACCAGCCAACGTGAGGGTATGAACTTGACATCCCATGAGTATCTTTTCTGCCAAGATGGAAAGCTTTTGCCAGAGAAGAAGCACGGTTCTTTGATTCTCTCCGAATTCACGGGAACTTCCTCCCTCTTCGCCAAGAATGAACTTGCTGTGAACCCTTGGGATTACCGACAGTGCGCCGATGCTATCAAGCAGGCTTTGGAAATGGGCGAGGAAGAGAAAGATAGACGATGGGAGAATCTGTACAAACGTGTCAACGGCCACACCGGCTCTCATTGGTTCACCGAGTTCCTTGGTCGCCTGGATATTGTGTATGAGGAGCAGCACAAGCGCGATCAGACATCTGTTCCTCGCCTGTCGATTCCCGCCCTATCTAACAAGTATCAGAAGGCGGAGCGTCGACTGTTCATCGTTGACTACGAGGGCACTCTGGTAGCTTGGGGCCCTGTCAACCAGATCATTCCCATCAGCCCCCAGCGAACACTTGATGTACTGAACGACCTGCTTCTTGACGAGCGCAACACTGTCTACGTCATGTCTGGCCGACGCCCTGAGGAGCTTGATAGAGTTTTCCGCCGAGTTCCCAATTTGGGCTTGATTGCCGAGAATGGATGCTTTCTCAAGGTCCATGGTAGCGACACGTGGACTGAGATGGCTGATCTCGAACACGTCAAGGATTGGAAGGAGTCTGTGCGGCCTATCATGACATACTACCTCGAACGAACCCCTGGTGCTGAGATCGAGGAGCGCCGCTGCAGTCTGATTTTCCACTACAAGAGTGCGGAGGACTATGAGTCCGCTTCACGACAGGCTTCAGATTGCGCCAGTCACGTCAATGATGCCTGCGAGTCTCAGCGCGTCCATGCTATTGCCCTGGACGGGTGTATCGCTGTTGAGCCTGTAGATTGGACCAAGCGAACCGCAGCCAGGCAGGTGTTTGAGACTCTGAAGACGGAGATGAGCTCTACGCAAGAGCACAAGACACCCGTTGACTTTTTGATGGTCATTGGCGATGGACGAGAGGATGAGAAGGTCTTTAAGTGGGCAAACAGACTTCAGGAGGACGGATCAGTACAGAACGTCGTCACCGTCAGTCTTGGTAACCGCAACACCGAAGCAACAGCCACCCTTACGCAGGGAGTCAGTGGTACGTTTCCCTTTCCAGCAGATCCATGATGAGCAGTATCTTATACTAACCTTTTCAGGCGTCCTCTCTTGTCTCCAGCGTCTCGCTTCGCTCAACTCTTGACTACAGGTTTATTGTGGAATTCTTGCGTGTTATTGCATTTGTCTTTGTGCCGTTGGCGTTGGGTCAGCGGGCGCAGGGGAATTAAAACGATCGCCACGTCGAGCAACTCGACGACACCAAAAGAGTAGTTCTATATGATTTTTCGTTATTATAGTTGTTTCGTTAGTCGTTATGATGGGTACGGGCTACAAGGAGGAATGTTTCATTATTGGGGGACTCTCGCGAGTAAATGGTTTCTTAGACTCTACTCTCATTAGTATTTCTTTGCATGGCTCATCTCACGGATGAAAGCGAGTCTGCAATCATACAGACGATATAGAAAATGAATAGAAGGATATAACTTGATCCATATCAATTGATAGACGCCTCCCGCCGTCTCTCAACAGAACGTTAATTCCCGTTCCAACCGTTTTCCCGCCCACGCATGACATCAGACCGGTGAGATCCAGGTGCTCCAGCGAATTATGCGCCCTGAAAACAGCCAAAAAATAACTACCGCAGAGCACCCCGCGCCTTGCGACATCGGCCCAAATAATTCTTATTGGGAGTCAGACAGAATGCCAAAGCATCTTCTCATTCTTACTACGACTTAGTGAGAGCTTATAAATGCAAGTGGCTTGAGGCTATAAAAGAGGCCGAATTGGACGTTGACTTCTGGCTGCAGTGCTCCTGTGCATCGCAATCATGGCTGCTTTCCCTCCTCCTCCTGTCAACACTATTGACTGGTCCAACGTGGGCTTCAAGGTCCGCGAAGGTTAGCTCCCTGCCCAATTGACTGCCCTTGGAGCTGCAGTATTGACAATTGCAGTCAATGGTCATATCGAATCAACATACAGCCGAAGCACGGGAAAATGGACTCCTCTTCGCTTCGTCGCCGATCCCTTTATGCGCATCCACGGCATGGCGCCAGCTCTCAACTACGGCCAACAGGCCTACGAAGGTCTCAAGGCCTTCCGAACTCCCAATGACGAAGCAATCACCATTTTCCGGCCAAACCGCAACGCGAAGCGTCTTCAACACTCTGCGGAAGTCGTGTCAATGCCCCACGTTCCCGAAGAGCTGTTCCTCGACGCCGTTCGTGCTGCTGTCGCTTTGAACGCTGAATACGTTCCTCCTCACGATACTGGCGCGGCGCTGTATATTCGTCCCCAGTTGTATGGATCGAGCGCTCAGCTAGGTCTTTCACCGCCGGATGAGTATATCTTTGCGGTGTTTGTCATTCCTACTGGTGTCTACCACGGCGCTCATCCTGTCAAGGCGCTTATTCTTGAGGAATTTGACCGTGCGGCGCCGAACGGCACGGGTAATGCAAAGGTTGGTGGGAACTACGCTCCCGTGCTGCGATGGAGCGATAAGGCGCGTGACGAGGGCTACGGTATCACGCTGCACCTGGACAGTGTGCGCCACGAAGAGATTGACGAGTTCAGCACGAGCGGCTTCATCGGTGTCAAGGACAACGGGGCACAGGTCACCCTCGCGGTACCAGACTCCAAGTGCGTCATCGAGAGTGTCACGAGCGATAGCATCCAGGAACTGGCGCGCAGCTACGGCTGGACCGTGGAGAAGAGGGCGATCAAGTACGGGGAGCTCAAGGAGTTTACGGAGGTTTTTGCAGCGGGCACTGCAGCGGCGCTGGTGCCGATTAGGAGCATTACGCGACGCGTTGGCGGAGGGGAGGATGTTGTTACGTATATCAAGGATGGCAGGGAAGAGCCTGGGCCGCTGTTTGAGAAGCTGCTCACGCACCTGAAGGATATACAGCTTGGACGAGCTGAGGATCCTTTTGGGTGGAGATATCCTGTTGGCGAGAAGGACAAGGAGATTGCTGGTGCGCCTGGGGGACGAAACGGCGATGCCATAACCGTTGACCAGATGGATTAACTTATCTATGAGGAATTTTAATGAGAGGCATGGTTATTGTGCTAGTCGCACTCGCGATACTGACCCGTCTCGTCTATCTCGAGTTTCCAAGGACCGTGTTTGCACTTTGTCCCTGCGACCCCCGTCGCTGGTTACGGCTCGCCGCATGGTACAACGGGAGTTGGACAAACAGACCACCCTTTGGGGTTTGCGGAGCCGGAGGAGGTGTAACGGGCCCGGCAATTCTCATATATACAAGCATCCAACCTCGATAAGCCGTGAATCTGTCCCCTTAATCCCTCTCCACCAAAACCATTCCCACTCCAACAAATCACCTCACTGTTGATACAGAATGTGCACATACTCCTTCCAACGCATGGTATGCTGCTGCGCCAAGGGCCCCGAGTGCCCCCAAATGACCCGCGGCCGCGCCATCATCGGCGGCGAGGCCTTCCACTACATCGACATGTTCTACGCCGTGGACGACCTGGGCTCGGCATGCGACTACCAGCGACGGCTGTTTGGCCGGAACGCCAGCCCCACGATGCACTGCCCGAGATATGCGTTCGACGACAAGAGGATCATCAAGGGGAGCTTCAGAAAGAGCGAGCTGGCGTGCGTCAAGTGCGCCGAGACGTGTGCGCCGCCGAGCTGTAGCTGGCAGGCTCCTAGGGCGGAGGTGAAGGAGGAGGGGAAGTAGGAGACGGCCCCACACGGAGGAGGTTCGGGGCGGGGATCACGGGGGAGTATACGGAGGGCACGGAGGATGGATTTGGGGTGGTATTTGTTGAGGGCGGTTGATATTGACGCTATTGAAAACTATCTAATGTCCATTTACACCGTTTGACTTTCCGTTTGTTACCAAACTGCCATGAGTCCCAGAGCCAGGCGCTCCTTGGCGTGCAGCAGGACTCTTGTCCTTATCCACAATTCCATTCGCAAGCTTATTCTTCGCATCAGAAGCCATGCCGTTGTGCGTGCCATTGAAAGCCATGTTAGCAATTCCATCGTATCCTTTAATACCAGTCGACTTCTCCAATCTCTCCGCAATCTCGGGATCAACCTCTCGGAAGATCGCAATCTGTCGCTTCAACGGCTCCTCCTGCTTACACAGCTTCATCTTGCCGGTGACGTTGTTGATGAAACGCTCACGAGCTGGCTCATCAAATACATTTCTCCAAAGTGCGCGAGGGGCGTTAAAGTCCTCTGGCCGGATTTCAGTGAGGAACGTGATAGCCTTACCGGTGAAATGTCCGTGAGTCTTGTCTAGATCCACAGCGCGGGACTTGAGCTTGATAGGGTCAATGGAGGAGAGATAATTCGGCCGCGCGCCCTGGTTGTAGAATGCCATCTGGCCGTCACGTTGGAAATTACCGAATTGGTAGCCCGTGCGTGTTGCGTTGACAGGAAGTTGCTGGTAATTTACACCGAGACGATGGCGATGGGTATCGGGATAAGAGAACAACCGCGACTGAAGAACGGGATCTGCTGAGGGCTCAACGCCGGGAGGAAGATGAGACGGGTTGAAAGCTATCTGCTCAACTTCTGCAAAGTAATTAACTGCGTTTTCGTTCAGAGTGAACTCTCCGACCTTGCGGCGGGGGAATTGCTTCTGAGGCCAGACGTGGGTGAGGTCAAAGACGTTGATCTTTTGCTTCTCCCACAACTCCTCGGCTTCCTTAGGAGTCATTGTCTGAACCTCTAGAGTCCATTTGGGATAATCTCCGTTCTGAATGGCCTCGTAGAGATCCTTTTGAGAGAAGTCGGGAGAGTATTCGGCCGATTCTTCCTGGGTGACGAAATCGATGCCTTGCATGGACTTGAGATGGATTTGACAGTAAACCCATTCACCCGCCTTGTTGACGAGCTTGAAAGTGTGTCCCGCGTAACCATTCATACGGCGGTATCCCTTTGGAATCCCCCTGTCGCCCATGAGGATCATAACTTGGTGGATTGACTCGGGGTTCTGGGAGAGGTAATCCCAGAACATGAATGAGTCGTCGGCATGAGTGAGATGAGTGCCTTGTTGGTTAGCTCTATGATTATACGCATGAGATCACAAATAAACATACTTGGATCTCGCTTCTGGGTGTGGATGAAGTGAGGGAACTTGGCCGGGTCCCTCAAGAAAAAGACAGGCGTGTTGTTGAAGACCATATCCCAGTTCTGCACAAATCAGCATCTCACCACAACATCACAGCATATCCACTTACACCCTCATCAGTCCTCATCTTGACCGAGAAACCCCTCGGATCTCTCGCCATATCATGCGATCCCGACTCACCACCCACGGTCGAGAACCTCATACTAACAGAGCATTTCTTCCCCTTCTCCGACAGGATATCCGCCAGGCACAAATCATCCAGCGGGTCCGTACACTCGAAATAGCCATGCGCACCACTTCCCTTTGCGTGAACGACACGCTCCGGGATGCGCTCGCGGTCAAAGTGCGAGAGGAGATCGATCAGGTGGAAGTCTTGCAGGAGGAGGGGCCCATTTTCACCGGCCCGTTGGGTCTCGTAGGGGTGTGCGATGGGGACGCCGTTGGAGGTTGCGTAGAGGGTTTCTTTGGAGGAGGCTTGACGGTCTGTTGAGTAGGACTGGAATTGGCTTGCTACGTGGGCTGCGAAGGATGTGTCTGTTGCTGAAGGCGCCATTTTGATTGATTACTTGAATTGTTTATATCTTGGAGGAGGAACTAAGACATAAGATTATGCTGTGGTTGTTCACAATGGAGGTCACTCTTATATACAAGCCGCATTTCACCGGATAGTTCATCCTGTCATCCAGCCTCCCATCGAGATCGGGTGTTATTAACTGGTATCGATGAGTTCTGTCTATGACGCGGTGAATAAGGCTTGAGCATCAAGGGATCGAAAAGTGTCGATTACCATTTAAATCACGATGATTGGCTCATTTGGAATTCATGATGCCTTGGTCTAAGATATGACATCACGACAGCTACGTCAACCATTGACGATTTATACTAACGTCTTGGGATGTGGACAATGATAAGTGAAGGGTTATAGGGAGATAGGGGATATTGGGGGAAAATTAGGTCGAAGGATGATTGAAGATGTTTTTATGGATATTATCTGTCAAGCATTTGCCAAGATAGATCTGAGATCTTAGGGCAGATGAGTGGGTTTCATTCTAAGATCGCGATGGCGTCAACATACCCTGTACCTTTGGTGAACTTCACATTCTATTACGATTGACGATACTTACTGTAGACATGCAGAATCAAGACTTTTTCTCTTATTACTTCTCCTCTCCTGTAATAATAAACTCCGCAAACCACCATCTGGTTGTTAATTGACTTACCTTTGACTTACCTGAATTCCCAAATCAACAGCCAGCTGTGGAGGACAACGCCTAACTCATTCTGCAAGTTAGCAATCAAATAGACTTGAGGAGAAGCTGATCATCAAGATGAGAAACATACTCACCCTCCCCAAAACGCTTCAACTGCTCCTCCCACTGCGGAACACGGTGCCCCAGCCCAAGAACATCCGTCATCAAACCCTTCCAAACATCCTTGTTATCCCTCCCATTGATGCTGATAATCTTCTCAACACAGCTCTTAAACTCCTCTGCATCACCCTGCGCAATCACAACAATCCTCGCCAGAATCTCAGTCCAGTTCCGCAAAAGCTCATGATCAAACGTCATCTGCGAGTATCGAAACTCCACAGTCGTAGGAGACCCTTCGAGATTCTCTCCGCGGTCTGAAACACTTGCATTGTGATCTCGTAAAGACATGGCGAAGCCGCACCGATGACGATGTACCTTTTTGAGGCGCAGACTGAGATCAGCGAGGACCGCGCTTCCCCATATGCCGTAGAGCATCTTGTAGATGTGCTTGGGATACCAGTTGTTCCACTTACCTCGTTTCATGGTATCCATACAGGGAACATGCTGATTGAGCGCGGTAGGGTCTTGGAGGGGCCTGTGAAGGTCCATGTCCATTGCCAAAGACGAGTTTTCGCAGATTGGCATGCAAAAAGCACTGTTCCAGCGCGAAGGCGCGACGAGACGAAGGAGCAGGGTGTTCTCGAGGAGGATTACCAGAGTTGTGATCTTTTGGGCGAGAAGAATGGTCATACCTGTTTCAACACCAACGTGGACATGCATACCGCACGAATCATCAGCAGAGATCTGAAGACCCAGCTGTCGAAGGTTCGTCAGAGCAGTGTTCATAGTAGCAAGGCCAGAGTCCAACTCACCAGA
The DNA here is from genome assembly GCA_013266175.1 of Fusarium gaditjirri. NCBI lineage: Eukaryota > Fungi > Ascomycota > Sordariomycetes > Hypocreales > Nectriaceae > Fusarium > Fusarium gaditjirri. Next base: position 126,095 of record JABFAI010000111.1, on the reverse strand, counting down.
GTGAAAAACAGGGGTCGTTATCTCCACGCCGTCCCAGCTTCGCTCTCTACTCAACGGATGAGCGAGTTCAAGAAACTCAGCCTTGAACATAAAACAACGCTCCGAGACGATCTCTCCGCAAGACAGTTTTTCGGGGAATTGCAGTACGCAGTCACCGCTGAATTGGTTCTCCTTGGGGACTGTAGCGCAAATAGTACACCTGCCGTCTGGATCATGACAGCATTGGGCTGCGATGGGGAGGGATGTTCGCTTTGCAAGGAGGTCTGCCATGTTGAAGCGTGATGCTGCCGAGGGGGAGACGAAGCGCCAAATGCCGTAGGAGTCGGGGAGGGGGGTCATGAGTTCCAGCTCGACCCCGAAGGTGATGTTTTGGAAGGAAGGCATGTTTGCTATCAGGTATTGGGGGAAGATACCTGAATGGCGCCGGTGTTAGTGGTGAGGGATGAGATTGATGAGGAATGAGGTTGAGAGATGCATTTGGGGCTTTTGAATACATATTTATGAGAGGCGCTGCTTTTTTGATGCTCATGAATTACTTAATTCTGGTATTGTGTGGGATAATGCTTCTATGAACGGACGCTGAGTTCACTTACACGTTGTGCTGTTGTGTGAAGCTCACTGTTCAGACTAACAATGAGAGCCTCAAGCTAGACAAAGGGTTGTCCCTACGAATATGTTCTGTCAGGTAGGATACTAACTACTGAAGACGAACAGAGAAATCAGAGGCTCAATTGCTGAACAAGGGGGAAACAATTGCTTCAATACGAGCATCTGTCATCAGATTCTCTTACACCTCATGAGTTCCTCATCGCCTTCGCCAGCTCCCTTCTCTAACACCTATGTGCCTTGGCCCTTACCATAGCAGCAATAATAAAGTTCGCCGTGTTCTAAAATAGCACCAACATCCACGGTCCAACGTCTACAAAATTCCCCGACTAGCCGAAGCTACAACGTCGGAGTCAGAGTCATGACACCGCCAACCTGCAGATTCCCATATTCGTAACTCTCCATGGAAATCAATACCGGAAGGGCTAGTACGAAGTTAATTGAACAGAGTTTGGATGACACAAACTTCCAACGTCGGATCCCGCCGGCGGGTAAGTGGCTTGGAATAAACGTTGCCGCCATTACTCATTCTCTTGAGGGTGGACACAGTCACAGGATGTTATATGTTGAAGATGGATGTATGAATTTATTGTACAAAAGAGTATGTAGTGTTGTAGTTTCTAACACCGGGTATATGTAATAATGTGTAAATGTAGAAAATATGGTGTTGAATAGTCGTGATATCCCTGTCCTAAAAGCCTCGCGTCGCTAGATGTATTTCTGATGAAGATTTTGATAACCCCTCACTTTCGTAATGATGCCCCTTTGACGTCCCAATGGTAGATTCGGCGAATGACTTTCCGCCCATACTCATACCATCGTCTTCTCGGTCTTCCCGTTGGACGATGACCTCTGTGGTCATGACAACCTCATCATCGCGAGGTGTCTGTCGAGGAGCCTGTCGTTCATCGCCACCCATGACATAAGCTCTATACGATATGTCGCCAGGTGGCTTGTCAACAGTATTGCTGATGAACGTATCAAGGGCAATGTTTGTCTTGTTTCCTGTTGACGTACCGGCCGTGTGGCTCCGTGGTCCAGAGCTGGCATCCTTGTTGCCCGTGGTCATCTCGACGAGTCGGTTGAGAATAGTGAACTCGAGCTTGAGTTTAGTGCTGTACACAAAAGCTTTGTAGGATGTTTGGTACTGGTACTGATCGGCGTACTCAAGGCCTAGGATGGTGATGTCGAGAAGGATGATGAGGATGTTGACGTAGATGAGATGGTTCATTAGACGACGACTTCCGCGCTTGTTGCCCATTGTGCGTTCCAGACGCATCATCTTGACTGTTTCGTAGATGTAGAAGCATGAGATGATGATCTCTTGTATGAAGAAGACGGTGACTTGTATCTTCTCCATGATGGAGTATGGCTGCTTCCACATATCTGTATTCTGTGAAAAGGATCCGTAGATCATAGGAATAACAGTTCCATGCATGAGGACGCCATTAATGATGATCATGTACAACACCGCCTTCAACCGAAACCTATTTCTCAGAACAAGATGCAGTCTTGACCATAGCACGAGCGACTGGCCCGAAACCATGGCCACCCATCCTACTGAGATGAATGTCGAAGCGAGATACCCCAGCGCTGAAGAGGCGTAGTACTTGGTGAAGAAACCGCAGCAGTAGACTGCAATGCCCCATGTCGAGATGAGGAATGACCAGAAGTACAGGCCGGAGTGACGCTTGAAGGTTCCAAAGATGATGAAGTTGAGCTCGATGACGTTGTAGAGCGATATGGCGAGGAAGACGAGAACGACTGTTATTGTGGTCTGGGATATGCCTTCAAGGCCTGACCCAAAGCCGTTGCCGTCGGCCATGGCTGTGAGTGTCTCCGTAAAGGAATGGCTGGTTGATTACTTCTGAGAGGAGAACATGGGGAGATATAGAATGAGAAAGGAGACAAGCAAGACTTTTCAACATGCATCATCCAAGTTGCCCATGTGTCAAAACCTTACAACTTATTAGTCTTTACAAGCTCTTTTGACCGCTACGTAATTAACAAATGGCAACAAAACGGCTGAGCACGGAGCCTGTGCCGCAGAGACTAAGAACCTCAAACTCTCACGAATCGGAATCGAAAAGACGAGTCAGGTCCCGTGCTGATCTCGCGCGAATTCGTTACTCGACAGGGCTGATCCCATGGGATTGGGAGAGGGTTAAAGTTTGCGCTAAGAGTGACTGTTGTAGATCCTGGTGGGTTCTGGGGTTAGTGGGGAGTATGCCGTGTGAGGCTTGCACCGTCTGCTTGGTTTATTGGTGCTGGATGATATTGTGATGATGGGAGTGGTGAGAGAGTTTTAGCCCTGATGATCTGGTCGAGATTTCTGGAAGAACTCTACTGATCGTTGTTACTGGTGATGGTGTGAATGGAGGGTCATGGCGGTCTAGTATCTGTAATCTGGGCTCAAGGATATCTCGCTTACCACTCCCATAACTTGAACCACTCTCTATAACCTTCTATCTACGGATACATCTGATAATATCGTGTCAAACCAGTCCTCAACGCTGAGCCAAGCCAAGAATCCTCTGCCGATCACTACCGCCAAACAGGAAGCTATATACAGAGCACTTGATTCAGCCACTTCACTTCCCCGCGATATCTTCAGCTCTTGGCATATTGGGACCTTTGCCAGGATCAGGACAAGGATTGTTACACGACATGGCTTCAAGAAACCTTGCACGTAATTTTAGCATCTAAATTGATATGCAGCCTCATGAAGAATTTTCAAAAAAGCAATATGAGTCAAAGCCCTGGGCATTACGTGCAGACAACTTCTCAAAGACGCTTTTCGCATTGTTCAATTCATCAGTGGCATTATAGTATCGTGATCGATGACAATGTTTTTACAGACAAACTCATTGTTCAGGAGAACTTCAAAACCACTCACCTACGGTCCGATCCCGGAAACAGTGTCTACCGGGAATGCTCCCATCCTATTAGTCTGCCGTTACCCATAGCTTGTCCTTAGCGTCGTCCGCCCTCTTGAAAACGATCTCCATGCCGCTCTTCGTTTCAGCTTCATTCCATTTAGCTCACGATCGGAACGGCTGTCCGCTTCCCAGGAACCGGTTCTGACACTATTGCTTACTAGTAAGGACAAGACGAAGATAATCGTGCTCGGTCCCTCACGATATGCGGAGTTGATGATCGCTGTAGGAAATAGTTAAAGCTGACACAGAGTTGACACGTCAACATGTGAATACGCAGATTCTTGCAATGTTATTGGGGAATGACTCGTTGTGAGTTTCTTTGTCCCTAGTAGCATCACCACTATGCATGATATGATGCCCCTGGTGCCGATCACAACGCAGATCCGGGGAAGAAATCCAGTGAATGGGAAGCACATGCATTGAAAGGTGATATTCTTGCTAATCTTGCTCGACGTTGCATTGAGCCGGTGTGCTGGGTAAGAATGGACCTTTGTTTGACCGAGGATCTGTGCTGCCATCGAGTATGTTCTCGACAACGAGGTTGGTTGGCACAAGATGCAAGACTTCAAAATACTAAGACGGATTTATAATAGAGTTAGTAGACTGTTTCCATTGGTCTGTTGTTCACCCCTGATTTAGAGTCTCGAGAGTCGAGCCTACTACCTCAAGGACTGATTGGCAAACGCTGAAAGGACACAAAGATTTGGCTCATGTCGTATATCCTGATATGGTACACTTACTAACGTGCAATGTCTAACCCTCGTACTGGCTACCATATCTCTCAATTCGCTTATTGTGCTTAACCATAGCATCAACAACAACCCTCTCCTCCTCTCCCTCAACCTGTACAACAACACTCCCCAGGACTTTATACCCCAAATTCAAATACAACCCCTTTCCCATAGGCGTAGCCAACAAACTCAAGCTCTTCCCATCCTTATTCGCCTCTTTCTGCCCCCAATTACATATCATACTAGCTGCTCCCCTCCTTCGAAAGTCAGGATGCGTCACGACCTCCCACAAAGGAATTTGCTCTGAGCCGAACTGTTTGAAGTACTTCTTTAGTCCAGCTGGAAGGGCTTTGGCGTAGGCTTCCATGTGCTTTTTGTTTGCGTCCCGACGATCGTTAATGCCGTGGTCTGCAATTGTTAGAGAGTTTTGAGGGAGAGCGATACGAACCTCCTGGTATGAAATCGCTTGTGACTTTCAAGTCCCAAACTCCGTAAGAAATAGGCTGATTGATGAATTCTCCATCATCAAGTACAGGTGCTGTGACGGCCAAGATGACAAGCTTGTCAGGTCGTTCAAATAATTCCTCGTGCTCTATTCTGGTCCACTTCCAAAAGTCCTCTCGATACTTTTCGCGATATGGAAATCTGTAGTCAGTACCCGGATCATCGGGGGAGCCATTTACGTAGATCCAGGTTATGTCGTCCAAGTCAGCTATGGTTGCGCGGCGAAGAGTGAGAGGGGCGTTGGGCACAGGCTTTGATGATGGATTGATTGGGCCTCCTCCCATGACGTTGATCGATTGAAGCGTCCAAATACTGGTATAATAGTGATTCTTGTGTGGATTCAGACTCATTAGCCTTTAGTGGTAGTAAGTCTGAGGATATAATTCTGACCCAGGTATAGACAGTGTGTGACGAGAGATCATCTGACCGGCCTCCATTTTATTACTGTCAGTTCTCATCGAGATGAACAAGGGGTTCGTAGCTGTGACGTCGTCCTTATCTGGTTAATAAGCATGGTTGTGTCTATTGTATGGTACGATGCATTTTTTGAATGTGCCTCTCTTCTGCATAAGGTTGAGATGCTGACGTTACATGATAAGACCATACATATCCCCAAGGCAACAGAAGCAAAGGCTGGTCTGAGCTACCTACCTGATCCCGCAGAAGACTACTCTAAACTGGGTAAAATATTATGTAAAGTAAGAAGAGATAGCCTAAATCTTAGAAGACTTTACACATTTTATGTATTTCTTTCCTAAACTCATCATAATCTTTTAATAGATCTCTATTTCGTCAACTCATTATAGCTAACAATCAATCAAACAGGCTCAGATATGTACAAACATGCTTCAGAGTGAATGTGGCCAGCTTCTTGTGGTGCTTTGGCTTGAAGTCTTCTGGTAGATCATCTATGTCCTCCAGCTGCATATCCATAGTCTCAGCGGCGAATCCTTCTGCCGAAATATTCATATACTCATCACGCTCCTCTGCATCCTTTCCAAACCAAACGAAGCAACCGCCATACTTGAGGAGAATGGTATTCAAAATAAGACGGCTTGTCCGGCTGTTTCCATCAAGGAAGGGGTGGATGTTGACGAATTTATGACAGTATTTGGCTGCTAGAGCCACAGGGTCGATCTCCCCGCTCGCCTCTGCTGCTACGATATCAGCCTTGAGAGAGGCAGTCAGATCGTGAATGGCTTTTGGGAGCGCAGCTTGATGAGGAAAAGAGTGAAAGCCTCGCTGAACGGGCCAAGTTCGGTAGCTGCCCCCATATTCGCTCCAGGGAATACCATCCGGGCTGTCGATTTTGTATGTCAGGAGGCGGTGCGTCTCTAAGATGATCTCTTCAGATAGATCCTTTCCCTTGATTGCGACCTCGTTCATCATGTAATACGCAGCTTTTGCATGCTGGATGATCTCGCGTCGGCTTCGGAGTATATCTTCATATCCACTAGACTTGTTCTTGCTCACAAGGTCCATTTGGAGAGCTTGGTAGAATGGTTCGCAATCGCTGATCTCTGCATTGTCCGAATATATCCCCCCAGCAAAAATATCGCTGCAAAGCTTGACTGTGATGTCGAGGCTGCTGCCGACCGCTTCGATCATATTTGAGCCGTAGACCATCTCGGACAGCTTCTCATTGAGAGTTACATCGATCTCAGTCGGCGACTGCATTTTGAGGGCAGATTCAAAGTCCTCGAGGTATTTCTGCAGCTCAGGCTTGGAATCTGAATCGCTCTCATCATCATTGTGCTCGTAATGGGCGTCGTCTTGGGTAAGCACCAATGTCGAGCTATCGCCGTGTAGCCTCAATGATAGCATGAGACGGATCAAGTGTCCGAGATTAGGTGCCATGGTTGAGTTTGCCTGTGTGTTTGATGTAAATTATGTACGGTGCTGGCTTTTGGCTGTGATAGGTACGGAGGGAATAAAGAGGAAAGGAAGAGAAGGACAGAAGAGGACGAGGAACTTCCTTCCATGGCTGTATTCGAGCGCAGCTGAGTCACATTCACAACGAAGCACTTATGATGAGGGAGAGTAGCGTGAGGAAAGTTGGTATTTACTGGCAAAGTTTATACGATGTGGGAGAATAATGAGTGGGTGGATGGATGATTTACAGCTGGAAGGTTTATAAGATAGAGGGGCATGTGGAAGAGCGAGGATATAAGAGCCGTGCTCCTCCTAATTAGAATTTAAATGTTACTATAAAGTTAGGATAATAATTGGCGAGTTTTGTACATAATATGCTAAATTTAGCATAGCATTTGTGTATCCTTAGGTAAAAATTCTCTATTATCTCTTAATCACCTCAGGTCAGTCCCACGACAGAACCTTACTGCATCTTGGATGAAACGTCAAGCCAACTTAGACGATCTGATGGAAATCTTTCATAGTCAGGTATACCCTACGTCAATCATAACTTTTAACTATCTCAAACACTTTAAGCCATATCCATAGCCTTAATCTTATCTTTGGCCTTCTCATTCTCAATGGCCTGGTCCATGACCTGGTTGGGATCATTGTCACCAACATCCAGAACCTCAAAGTGTCCAGTCTCAGTAGCCTCGCCAGTTCGGTAACCACTGTGAGCACCAAACACATACCACACGTAGCCAGTGATGCAAGCAGCAGCGATGAGGAATGCGAAAACGGTCCAGTTGCCCATAGAGTACATGGGCCCTGTGCTGGAGGGGAAGAGGAAAGGTGCTGTGATGCCGCCAGTGTTGGAGATGGCGATCATTCCTCCTGTTGCGAGAGCAGTGGCAGTTGAACCTCGGACGGTGGCAGTTCGGTGCTGCTCTCTGTTAGTAGATGTAATCGGCGATGAGAGGGAGTAAACATACAGCAACGAAAGGAAGAACAGCAGCGTTGGTGCAAGCAATGATACAAACTGCGAAATATCTCGCTCCCCAATGCTTGACAACAGCAAGGAGCAGATAACCCGTCGCAACAAACGCCAAACCACCCATAACGTGCTTCGAGCGCTCCTTGGTCTTGTCACTATGCAGACAATTGCCCACAATGATGAAGACAGCAAAGACGTTGGGAGGAACAGTGAGGAGCTGAGCCTTGTAGCCCTTGAAGCCAAGAGACGCAACGATGGAGGGAGCAAAGTATCCGAAGGCGTTGAGGGAGTTGGCCATGAAGAAGTAGGCGATGGCGAAGAGCCAGAAGAAGGGGTCGGCGACGGTGTCCTTGGCGACTTTGCTGTCCCAGTGCTTGTCGTTCATGGAGGGGGCGTAGGGACCGAGACGCTTGACGGCGAAGGCGCGTTCTTCGGGGGAGAGCCATGAGACGGTTTGGGGGTCTATGCTTGTTAATATCATGATCTTGACGATTACTTGGCCAAAGACTTACAGTCGGGGAGGAAGAACCACACCAAAACTCCGACAATGACGGCGGGAATACCCTCAAGCACAAAGAGCCTACAGACGTTAGATGGGCCATTTTATAGGAATATTGTAGGCTCACCATTGCCATCCAGCCAGACCAGCCTTTCCGTTGAGGAACGAAATACCCGTGGCAAGAATTCCACCAAACGCACCCGCGACAGCAACACTCGAAGCAAAGATGGCCATTCGCGTAGCTCTCTCCTCAGGCTTGTACCAAAAGCAGAGATACATCATGATACTATCCCTCATCAGCACACACTCACTCACTCACACCCAATCGCACTGTCAACTTACCCAGGGAAGAAACCAGCCTCAGCCAGTCCAAGCATGATTCTCACGGCCAACAATCCACCATATGTGGAGACTGCAGCAGTGCAGATGGTGACGATACCCCAAGACACCATGATTCGAGAAATCCATTTACTCGGCGAAAAGTACTTGAGGAGGATGTTGCTGGGGAATTCCATGAGGACGTAGGGCACGAAGAACAGCGCGACGGCGATGTTGTATTTTTGGCCAGTGAGGTTGAGCTGTGAGACGATGTTGTGCTCTGGGGAGTCATTGTTGAGAGTTCGTGCGTTTCCAAGGTTGACACGATCGAGGTAGTCTTTACATTCTGTCAGTGATTGTTTGACGATATATTCGAGGGGAGAAGCATACTGAGGAGATATGTTATGCAGACCCACGGCATGATACGAAGATCTTGTTTTCTCACGATCCTCTTCTCCATCTCTTTGTCGTTGAGATCCACCGTCTCTAAAGCAGGGACATCCAGAGACGGCTTTGGCGAGAGAAACTTTTCCCAGTTGAAGAACATGATGGGCAATAGTCAGTCAAACACAGCTAAATCTGAGGATCCAGTCTCAAAAGCCTAGAGGGAGGAGAGCAGCGCTTGTATTTAAATACCACACATCTAAAGTAGGTAAACTAGCTTATCTACCGGATGATCTCTTACCATGATAGTGACACAATAACTACAGTACCCTGAATTTTTAAAGTTCCAGCGATAACGGTACTCGTAAAGCGGGCGGGCTGGTATCCTACCCCAGGTTTCGCTTATAGCCCAGCTCTAACCACGCAGCGTTGCTGTTATACCATGGAATAGGAAGGGAGCGGCACCGCAGAAAACTCCACTGTAGATAGGACCGCCCGCCCGCCGGCGAAGATGGGCCCCCGGCGGGTATCACGAATGCCGGTTTGGGAAATACAGCCCGGGAATGGGGGAGTGGTCTTTTACGTATTTCGTTTCGTTTTCTTTATTCATTCGGTAAGAGGCCGAATGGGCCAAGCTTTTGACATCGATCGCGGGGACGTTGTTCACGAGACTCGAAAGCCTGCATTTCCTTTGGAATTGGGGCATGAGACTGTTCTGCAAGTTGATTGCTTAGGTATACCATTCTGGTGCTGCATAAGTAGAGGTGAGGAAATGGGATCTGGCGGAAATGCTGTTTTCTGATATCGATTCGGAGATGCCGAGCGGCCGATTTCGGGAAGGGCGACATGCGATGGTGTGGGTTTTATTCTACAGCCGTTCGACTATTCCACAATTTATAGTATGGCTTCGGAACTATATAGGGAGAAAGATAAGAATGTGCGATAAGGCTTGACATTAGTTTCTGAATAATACTATGTCGGTAGGCAATTTGTTCTCGGCACGCTTTAGACCAATGGTGATGGTTCTTGTCAAAAGGCTGGAAGAGTTGTAATTCTCTTCCCGACATCACGATGCCGATATCTATATTAAAGACCAATGCCATTTACCAACATCCCTTGGAAGTCCTGTTGTCTGTCACTGAGCCCGTAGTCGACATGGGGTCTTGTTCAGATCCTACCCTGCTTACGACTCAGGTGTCAATGACTCGCTGTCCACTGCAGCTCATATGTCCCAAGAAACTCAACCAACAAGCTAGACAGGGAACAAGGACAGGTATGAGATTCCCAACGAATGTGACCTTACCTTTTCGGTCTGTCAGTCATCGCCATTAGACGGATTCACTGTTGATATGGACATGTTGTCGTGCGAAGAACAAGCAACAAGGGTGCTTGTCGATGAGCACCTCACAAAGTTGGGGGCGGATCTCATACGGCGGGATACATGCCCGAGATGATCGCACAATTCTGACTGTTCTCGGAGGAAGAGCAGAGCCTAGAAGCGGCGGATCAGTGTAATACTTCAGATCGAGCAAAGGTCAGCAAAAGAAAATGGTATTTCTTAAACATCGCCAGACAGGCCACTCAACCTACACACTAAAACAACATCTAAATCGCTATCAAAAACCTAATCCCGCTCCTTCGACCCAACAGTCGATCTCGAGCTCGAACTCCTCAGAACCTTCCCGCCCTCCGGCCCAGAATCAGGCGTGTGCGTCGCACTGCTCTCCCTCGCCAGCGGCGACGGGAAATCCGGCGTCACAGACCTCGAATCAGTCCCCGGCCTCTTCGGCTTCGAACTCGTCGACAGCCTCTTGCGCCGCGCTGACATGGAGCCGCTGCTGGGCCGCCTGCTGACGGAAGGGTCTTCTTCGACGATGGGTGTGGGAGTCCGCGTTGAGCTTGTTGAGGCGCGACGCACGCTGCTTCCGCGGCGGCGACGTTCGCGCTCGACGGAGATGTGGCGCGGTGGTGTCTTCTCGGGCTCGTGGCGGCGTGGCTGCCGGCCGGGGAGCCACCATAGCCAGCCATACTGTTGCTTGACGAGTTGGTGATCGCGCTCTTTGACTTTTTGCCGCAGCAGGGCCCGGCGCTCGTTCTCCTTCTCCCAGTATTCAGTCCTGTATAGCTCCCAGTTCTCGCGGAACGTGGCAGAGAAAGGCTTTGCTAAGAGTAAGAGCTTGACGTAGTCACCGCCAGGCGCTAGATCCTCCTCGTGGCCGCCCTTCTCCTCATCTTCGTGGGGCAGTATCAGCGTCGGGTGTGTGTCGCTCGTGATCTGAAGCTCCTTCTCCACCTCTCGCAAGAGGCTCGGTTCGACGTATCGATACGATGAACTAGCCGTGTGTGAAAAGAGTCCGTACGTCAAGAAGAATGCAATCGTCGAGAGTGCTTCGGCCCACCACGTCCGTCGTATTATGATCAGCTTGCAGTTGAAGCCCCGTAGTCCTCTATTCGAAATGACGAACCATCGTCTCGGCCAGCGAATTCCACGCTCCCAGATTCCAGTCGCCCAGACGAGAATCGCAGTGATGATGCCGCCCATGAAGCAGACCTTCTCTGCACCCTCGACAGCCCAGTAGATAGATCCTCCTACGCCACGACCGTCCTCACGGGGTGCGAGAAACAGAGCATATCCAAACCCAGCGATCCACAGTGACAGCAGTGTAAGAAAGAAAGTGTGGTGTCGCTTCCGAGCTCGCAGTTCGAGGAATTGCGCACGTAGTGATGCTTCGAGGATCAGCAGGTTGAGATAGATCATAGACGGTGAGCTCGGCGTGTGGTGCAGCGGATCGCCTTGTTTGGCGGTGGTGGGGAGGATAGGACTCGAGCTGGCGACATCTTTCGCTCCCTGCGTAGGAGCTGAGGCGCCTTTTACGATAGAATCGACATCGTCGGACATTTTTCTGGTGGGAGGCTGAGGGGCAGCCGCGGTCAAAGAGAGCTCGATGCCATGCACTGGAGAGGATAGGGAATCGTCAGGTGGTCAGACAAGCGAAGGGAGAGAGCGCAAGGTCGAGCTGTGATTTGTTGAACGAGTCTGTTGGTTTTTGTTGGTGTTTTTATTAATCAACGTGGGCGAGTCGTGTGATTCTTTTGGCGCTTTGTTTAGTTCCCTTTTCCCTATTTTCCTGGGGAGAATGTGGTTCGGTTTCTTTGACCCGCTTCCATCGTCATCACAAGCCAAAAGAGAGAGATCTGAGGCTTTGGCTTTTGGCTTTGGCTCGGTAAATGGGTACCTAGTACCGCCAATTGTAGTGGATTGCCCAAACACGTTGGGGAAAGGCAATGGGTACTGAGTACATCATAAACCGATATATTCCGTTTTTTCCTTGACAAGATGTTCTATCACTATTACCGAGTCAATCTGTTCTCTTCTATATACGCAGCCTCTACTCCGTATCGCTTGTTACCCAAACAAGCAAACAATCAAACCAATTCCTCCGCAGTCTTACTCTGCGGACTTGTCCACGGACCGGAGCTTGTTTCAAACCCCGACATTTTCGTGCCTTAACTCCGGCCCGGCTTTGGCTTTGTGCCTGTTGCGTCACGAAACGAGGCGTCATCCATAATTTCAAAGTGTTTTTTTCAGTGTCGCTACAGAGGTCGAGGTTAAACGCTTATTAACCTCGCCCTCGCCCCCTTCCCCAGGCAAGGAATGCTCAGGCTTCAACCTTCTTCTGCGGTACTTCCTATATCGCGACTTTCCTCAATTACCGCCTTTAATACTACTACACCTACGAGAAGTATGAGTACCGACGGTACCGTCCGTCCGCCTCATGGTGGGAGGGTTGCCGATGCGCCGGAGGAGATTAAGCACCAGGCTGAGTTGAAGCCTTCGCATGCGTTCTTGTTCCCGCTTGGTTACAAAGATGCTGCGTATCAATGGGTACGTAACCCGACATATCTGAGGAGTGGGAATTTAACGATTTGCAGTGGACCAGTCTAGCGCCTCAAGCCGTTGAGCGCAATTTGTTGAACCTCATGCCGCACCTTAAAGAGGCGAATGACAGCATTACAAACATTGATACCCCCGAACGGCCTGACCCATACGGTACACGAGTATGGAGACGAACAATGGTCCATCTTTCCGGAAAGAACAGAGCCTTGAACGAAGTAACCGTCGAGCGAGTCGGAGAAAAAGAGGAGGACGCTCTTGTCATGATCCACGGATACGGCGCTGGTCTCGGCTTCTTCTACAAGAACTTTGAGCCTATTTCTCGCATGAAGGGACTCAAGCTCTATGCCCTGGACATGCTGGGCTGTGGAAACTCGTCACGACCGGCTTTCAAGATCCATGCGAAGAAGAAGGAGGACCAAGTCATGGAAGCAGAGGGTTGGTTTGTCGATGCGCTGGAGGAATGGCGAAAGGCCAGAAAGCTCGAGCAGTTCACGCTACTTGGCCACTCGCTCGGTGGTTATCTCGCAGTTTCATATGCCCTCAAATATCCCGGCCGACTCAAAAAGCTCATCCTCGCTTCGCCAGTCGGTATCCCGTCTGATCCCTACGCCGTCAACGCCTCTATGCCCGAACCGAACACATCAACGATCCAAAACGAAATCACGCAAGACCAGCAAAGCGCCACCGACCAAAATGGCACTCTCAAAAAGCACAAACCCGCTTCAAACGTTCTCCGACGACCTTTGCCAGGCTGGTTCGTCTGGCTCTGGGACCAGAACATTTCTCCCTTCAGCATCGTCCGAATGAGCGGTCCTCTCGGTCCGCGATTCGTCTCAGGCTGGAGTTTCCGGCGCTTCAACCATCTACCACGAGCTGAATCGCAAGCTCTCCACGATTACTCCTTCTCGATCTTCAAGCAAAAGGGCAGTGGTGAATATGCTCTAGCCTACATCCTCGCTCCCGGTGCATACGCTCGTCGTCCTGTTATCGATCGCATTCAAGATGTCGGCCGGCAAACCATCACAAAACCCGACGGAACCACAGTCAAAGAAACCGGTATACCAGTAGTCTTCATGTACGGAGAGAACGACTGGATGGACGTCGCAGGCGGCTTGGCTTCAGAAGAGAAACTCAAGGAGGCGAGACTAAAGGCCCTCGAAAACGCTACAGAAGAGGAAAAGAAGCGAGAAAACGGCAGTGCAAAGGTCCTCCTCGTCCCCAAGGCCGGCCATCATCTGTACCTCGACAACCCCGAAGTCTTCAATGACATGATCCGCAAAGAACTTGAAGACACACGAAGATCCGAGCAGAGGAAACAATAGCCTCAATTTTACACGCTGGCATGAGTGATGACGAGGCATGAAGGACTTACACGTCGGCGCTGTTGGCACACGCGGCATTTTCTGTGCGGTGCGGGATATTAGATGGTTCACGGCATACAGACATTGGAAAAAAAGGCGTTTTCATTACTGGGCTTTTTGTTTTTGCTGAGCTTGCGTGTCAGACTTGCGTATACCTATTTTATCGCCTGCTTGGCATGGCGCTTTAAGAGTAGACTGTACAACAACAATATTCCATCTATTATTCCTTAGGACACATTTATCTCATCACAGTGTGCTGAATACTTACCAGCCGAGCAACGCTAAAGGAAATCTGTTGACAAAGTCACTTGAACCTTGCAAGATTCATGAAACTTGATGAGGATGGCGAATAATCGTAAGCTACTTAAAACGCGATGCACTGGATTGATTCACACATAGAAACACACTGTACCAGAATATGCTTATAGGAATAGCTAATAATTTATGAGGTGGATCAAATCTAAGTAATTTAAAAAATCAGGAATTCTCCCCAGCACCGTCGCTTGTATCCAGAATGAAAAACATAAACTGTTTGGTGAGCCAGAGTCAGCCATGCAATGAAGTCCATTCGCACTGATTTATCTGTAATACCACACCTTGCCAGCAAGCTGTGGTGTACAAGCGACAGATATCTCTCAGCCGCAGACGCAATGCAGTACAAGCGCGAATGCCACAATAAACCCAAGCAATGCATCATCTAATGTTAACTCCCTCCTTGGTATCATGTTCCTTTGCTAGCCACCCCCTTTCGTTTACAGGTTGATCAAGTCTACCTCCGAGAAATCTGGAGGAGCCCTGCCGTAAACGACACGAACCTTGCTGTCGAGAGCTGTGCCCTCATTGCTGATCCAGATGTGTTCACTGTACGCTTGTGTTCGACGGATCTCATCATCGCTGATGCCCAGATCGTCGCGAGGGATCCAGATAGTAGGTCGACGGGCTCGAAGAGCTTCATGCTGAAACGCGTGCCTAGTGAGAGCATCTCTCTCATCTGGGGTAAGATCTTCGATTTCGTCGTGAATTCCTCCAAAGAGGGCCTCTCCGATTGCACGCTGTGCTTCGATGTCTTTCTGTCGGTGCTGACGTCGATAGGCCGATGCTCTCTTGTTCTTGTCTTTTGCCTTGTTAACAGCCGCGATCTTGCGGAGCTGTTGTCCTCCGTCCCTAGCCCATGTTCCAACTTGCTTCACGGGTCGTCGAAGTGTGCCAAACCTTCGCAGCTCAATATCATGGTTCGTTGCAGGCTGTGCAGCCTTCTCCTCTGCTTGCATGTTGTCGTCTTCCTCGGGAAGATCATCGTCGTCATAGAGTCCAAGACGGCGATCTTGCGCCCGCTGGAATGCTTCATCTCGCAAAACTGCCTCATCTTCAAAAGTGATGGGAAGGTAGCGAAAGAGTGGGGAGAACGAGAAGTTGAGAAGTACCTGGTAGATAATGGTAAGGATGAAAACCACAATCATGATCGTGCCATGAGCCGCGCAGGCGGGGTCTCCATGCTCGTCCTTCACGATGAAGAATAAACCGGCAATTGAAAGTTCCATGAAGTAAATGCCTGTGAAGGTCTGGTTGATAGCCCGGGGATACAAGACACCGCCTGTATCATGTTCGAATCGGTTGACATAGAGCATAGCGTATCGCTGAGCAAACCACAAAAGGCCGAAAGTGATGATTGCGAAAATCGAAATCAGGGGTGCAATGACGCAATATATGATCGCGATACAAGCGAAGTTGGTATAGATGGGGAAGAAGGATCCCCATTTGATCTGGCGCAAGTTGGTATTTCGAGACCACTTGTTACGTGCAGTACTGTCCAGAATCCTGGCAAGGATATACCACACAAAAAGCGCGCCAAGCTGGAGAAGAGTCGCTGAGCTTGTGGACATGGCCTGCAGAATCATGTAGGAGAAAAAGTAGTTGGCAGCAGTCGGTAGGTTGTAGGCGAGTAGGTTCAGAACAGATTGCACCGTGTCAAGTTGCTTCACATTGTTGTACAACTCGTCAATAGAGGCCGCAAAGAACGACGCAATTGAGACGATCAGGAAAACTTGGATGAAAAGGAAGACAAAGTAGAAGATCTGCACAAACTCAGTCTTCTGGGATCCTGTCTTCGCACCCCTGAATTCGGCGAGGAAGTCGAGAAGAAGGGGAACCAGAAACAAGAGCAGACCGAGGACAACGGCAGGCAAGACACCTGCCACTGCCTTGGCAATATTGTGAACAACCTCATTCTCTTTCAGGAATGACAGCCAATCATTGTTTCGAATGAGGTTATCGAGTTGACTCAAGGCAGCTGTCCAAGCCACAGGAATAGCCCATAGTATGATCATACCGACGACAATAGTGAAAACTAATGCAGATCGCAACCATTCCTGCCACCAGGAAAATGCCATGTTGTCCCAAATAACATCCTTGGGGGAGACCTCATTGATTCTCGGGGCCATTTGCTTGGGAACGTGGTGGATGACGCTTTGACAAGCCATATGCGCTGCAACCTGGTGGTTGAACTGGATAAAGGCTGAGTTCATGAGCGGGAATCGCTCAGGGTGCTTCTGGTCCTCCTCAATCTCCAGGTTCAAACGCGCCAGTTCCTGTCGACACCAGTAGATCGTATCAACCTTCTTCGTGACAAATGGCACAGAAAAAAGCCATTTCTTTCCAAAGAGGGGCAGGCGGTGGGTTGGGCGATCTTTCTTCTTAAGATATTTCTCCCATTCAGCTGGTTCTGCATCTTCTTGGTAATCGGGGTTGTGTGCCACAGGATACTCGGTAGGCTCTTCCACGTCTGGGCTCATAAATGGGAGTGCGTACTTGATTCTTTGCCAAAGAGGCTTGCTCTCTGTTGATTTGCCCTCCATGTAAGCCGCAGCAGCTTCTCCTTGAGGAACAGGCGAAGCATAAGCACCAGGAGGTGGTTTCCAAAACTGCCACCACTCGGTATCCTCTTTCAGGTAGATGTCATCCTCGTTCGCGAGCTTTCGGACAGTATTACCAACTGGTCTGGGCGTTCTTGATTTTGGATTAATAGCGGTGGTACTCTCAGCTGATAACCTGTTAGTGTTTCGTGACTCGTTGTTTTGCGCTCGTTGAGACTCCGAGGTAGATATGCGAGTGGTGTCTTCTGCATCAACTGAAGGCCGAAGTCGATATCGATCAGAACCTCGCGATGGAGCTCGAGGCTCATTTGATTGGCTCATGCCAATGAAGCCATTGGTTGTCTCCAGAGTCTCATCCACATTGTTTCCGGCTTTGGAGACAACACCCAAAATACCATGGCCGACTTTAGCGAGAGGATCACCCAAAAGGGGGACCTTAAATCCCTTAGATTGGCTCTTGTCGTCGTCAGACCTATCATTCGTGCTGTTGTTGAAGGTCTCGTATTGAGACTCGCGAACACCAGCGTCAACAGTATGAGGAACATCGTGCTTGTCTCCAGCAGCGGTACCTCCGGGGCTCATCGCCATTCGATGAGCTTCAGCATCTTCTTCCGCCTGTCGATCCGCCCGTTCCTGCTTGCTAAGTGAACCGAGCTTCTTTTCTTTGCGCTCCTTCTTTTCTGCCGCTTTCTTTTGTTTTAGCTGTGCCTTCTTTGCATCTTTGATAAGATCTGTCTGTGCTGATTCAAGCTTCAGGTGAATCTCGTTTCGTTCCTTAACTTTGTCGAGTAGACTCGACAAATCTCGGTTGAGCCAAACGTTTCGAATTCCGCCAGGGAACACATCGAAAAGACCCATGAGTGCCTCCTCACTGCGCCATTTGGCGGGAATAGAGTTGACCAGTACTGTAGTGGCAGAAGCTCGAAGTCGGTGTTCTGCGCTGGTGAGGTAATCTTGTCGAACCTTGATATAAACCCGTAATTCGAAGAAAAATACCCAGCACACCCATATGACCACGAGGATGGCCATCAATAGATGAGCAGCATATCTGCTTGTGTTATGTGGACTGACATTGCCCCAAGCGAGAGTGTCCAATCCAGTGGGTGTACCTTCATTCCTTTCGTCGTCATCGTCTTTGACATCGACCTTCTTGCCACGGCCGCCGACATAGTTCATGGGAATAAGAATTGGCATGACTATGCCGCAAATTGGAATGAATATGATGAGGAGAGTCTTCAAGTAGCGCAGAAAGAAGTAGGCATCGAGACCACATTTCTCGATCACTTCACGATCTCCATAGTGCCATAATGTCTTCATCATACTCACGACTCCCCTCGGCGGGGGTTCTGTTCGTTCGCGTTCGGGGACAAGGTAGGTTTTCGGTTTGCTGTCGATTGGGTTAGCGATTAAGTTTTGGAAGACCGGGGATCGAGTTGGCCTACAAAATTCGAGCCAACTTATTACGAAGGAACAGAAATAGTAAAACCTGAACCGCAAAAATCGCCACAGCGACAGCCACGGCAGTGAGGAAACTGACTATGCCAATTCCTTTGTCCTTGTCGGCAGCGCTGGTGGACTCTCCCAGGACTCCTGACGTCGTTGTTGTCGGCTGATCAGAAGTCGTTCGGGATCCGCTAAGCGTTTCAGAAGCAGAGATAGCGGAGGAAATTAAGGAGCTGGCGATAGTGCTGGCTAGAGATGATGCTGTCCCGCTCGCAGAATCGGTCGCCGTCGCCGAAGCGTCGGCTTCTGTTGAAGACATTTTCAGGTTGAGGTCGACGACAAGCGCGAGCTTGTGAACGGAGTGTGAGAGGGGGGAGAGCGCCCCAGACGGGGAGTAGGTGTGAAAGGGCCTGTTTCCAAAGGATAATAAAAGGTGTTGCGAAGAATTATGCTTGTGTTGATTGAGGTTTCATAGCAGTCGACCACGAGACTGACGCATCAATAGGCAAACAATATCTGGAGATCATGAGAAAAGAGAAATTCTAGGTAGAAGGTGGTGACAAAAGGGAAGGTTTCCAAGATATTTGGCAGTGTTGAGCTGCGAAGCTAGCCCGCGTCATGATCAGGGACCCCTGTCGCTTTATGGGCGGCAGGCGATTCCTAAAGGAGAACAAGGCCGTGAATGATTGGACACGATTGGAGCCAGTGCGCGCTACAGGGGATGTCACTGGAGCCCTCTTCTGCACCTGGCATTCTGCCGACAGGACAGAATCTCTCGGATACACGTTTAAGCACCAAAAACTGGGCACTCTGGGGTCACCCATGACATCAGAGGCTTATTGGCTCCCTCTGAAACAGCAACCCCTTTGTGTCTGGAACGCTGAGGGTTGTTTGGGGTTCGTTGGCTGTGAATCAATGAGAGCGGCGCGGTTTGACAAGCGCCAAAAAAAACCGCCACTGCCTGGCGAACTATCTTAGAACCGCGCGCTTCAGTTCTATTTTCTGTCCTTTATCTTTGCTTTTCTTTTCTTTTTTCCCCTTTGATCTCTTTCATTGTTCTTTCTCTTGATCTCCGTTAAAGAGATGGCATTTCTCTTTCATTTCCAAGTGGGGTTTTCCAAGAAATTCATGCGGCAACTTAATTTCGCTCCAACAAAATGATTATTTGAATAACGACAGGACATCATGAGTCATGAAAGCACATTCATTCGAACATACATGATACAGCTTCGTGACAATACAAAGGCAAACATTACCATCGTAAAACTCATCCATGAAACGCAAATGCGAGCTCAACAGTGCACACCGCGCTCTCTTAATCCTGACAGTGGCCTCGTCCAGGGCAATACTCGTAGGTGTCACCGCCAAAGCCCAGAAAGCCCCGACAATCAGTCTTCTTGTGTACGATTCCGATGGCCTACAGTGCACTCGTTAGTATGTTACAAGCATAGCAGTTAGAGGTATCACTCACGTCTCCTTTATAGTTGTAGTAGTAGCGACGATCCATCACCTTGCAGGTGTAACCAGAGAAATCGCAGTTGGGGAGCTCGTAACATAAGAGTGCATCCAAGATTGCGCCCATCCCGCCCCTATCTCTGACAGCGGTTGTGGTACCTTCAAACTTGGCTTCAAAGACGCCCTTGGTGCTTCTTTTCCCACCGCCATCTTTGGTGAGCTGTTCTTGACCAGCATCGATGATGTCTTCGACGTAGTCTTCGGGCCACCAACGCTCACCGGGGCATCTTGATCGTTGCCATGGAAGACTTGCCGTTATGGATCGGGTGCTGGCATAGTCGGATGGAGGCAAACATCTCAGCGGCGGTAAGAGAGGCTCACTGCAGCAGGAGACGAAGGCATTCTCACCAATGGACTGAACTTGATGCCCTCCTAGTTCTATACGAAGCACTATTTCGGTGTTCCTACATATTGATGCTGCCTGATCCCCATTATGGACAATTTTCATGTCATCCGTATGGAATAAGAGACATAAACTGTTAGCGCTAGGCAGTACTAACGCCAGGGACTTGGTCTTGAGGCATGTTATATTTCCTCACCGTATTATCAACACCACTATCTAGACTTAGGGCTGAGTTGTTGTCCGACTGAATGGGAGCGATACGTTACCGTTCTGCTGGATCAGCTCCCAACTGGCTGGGCATCCCACTCGATATATAGCCGAGCTCCAGGTGCTTAGCAGAATATGCCTTCCAGATACTCGGTACCCAATTGAGGATTGACAGCTGGACATAGGCGGTGAAAAACAATACTATCTGCGGTCGAGTCTCCAGCAAGCGCTGTGGCTTATTTTTGAGCTGAAACGCCAACATTTTAATCCATATTCGTTGAAGTGCATTAGGTTGAAGATGGTGGTGTGCCTTTCACTGATGATGAGACAAGAGTGCTGACACAATGGTTCGCAAGCTGAAGAACTTGATTGCATACGCGTTGCAGGAACTCCAATAAGATGCAATGGCCATGTTGCAGTAAAACAAGAAATGTCGTCCGAAGTGAGCCAACTGCAAGGCTGGAGATACGATAGTGTTGTAAACAGAGCGACGATCATGGCCAGCGAATGGCCTGACTCCACTGAATACCTTCCATATATGGAAAATACAGGCCTTGGAACAGGTTACAGTCAAATCTGATTGGGACACGTCAGATTTCACATTTTCCTGAAACATCCCTCGACGTTGCATTGCCAGGGTCGTTGTTGATCACGTTACCCTACGTCACTGTGGAAGCCCATGCGGAATCCATTCCCAACGAGAGATGCCACGGCATTGAGTGTTGGGTGTTGGTTGAGAGTAATAATCGATGGATTCTTGATATTCACAAATTCAAAGGTGACTATTATTAGAATTTGGTTGACAAGTTCCTATACTTAATTGGGTTGGTGCAGACTTGGCCAGCGTCTAAGACTCGTGAGTATAACAAAAGACATTGTTGGCTCTAGCGATTAAACACGGCGAAGACCTTGAGAATAAACAAGCCAAATCTTGTTCTCTAGATGTTCTACTGCTCAGATTGTGTACAATTATTGTCAATTATTGTCAATTGAGTCCTTTGGAACTTTGTGGATGCGTCTACATGATCTTGAAATGTCCTTTGAGTTATCCGTTGACAATGAAGTGTCCCCCAACTCCTACATGCTGCGTTTATCTGAACGATTACGATGTTCAAAACAATCAAGAGACAGAAGAGATCTAATCATCAAGAGATCTTGCATAAATAATCAATTCCAGCCGTGGGAATGAAGGATAAGCATACAAGCAAGCCTTTGTACGCCTGCAAACTCGACATTACCAGCATTTCATCTCTGACCAACTGGAACCACATCAACGACACCTTTTTCGATAGCTCTTTGATCACACCGCCAAGATGACTATCACGGAAACCTTCTTCCCCGCCTTATTGCAGGCTTGCGACAATGATCCTAGCGACGCTCTGGATATCCAACTCACGTGTGGAATTTGCCAAGAACAGATAACATTTGCCGATGAAGCTGGTCCTCATCTTCGTGCGTTTGTCCTCGCTTGTATGCACATCTTCTGCAATGGATGCGTAGAACAGATGGTGGCTCACAGCCGAAGCAACAACAACCACTATGCTTGTCCAGCGTGCCGCAATTGTCTGCATTGTCGTACTTGCAGAACCCCCGCCAAGAAGGGCAGTCTGATTCACATGAACGGTGAGCAGTCCATTCCCCTCCTTGAAAGAATCGTTAGGCAGCGCCGTAATCTGTGGACCTGCTTCGATTGTGATGTGAAAACCTACATTGTCTGGCTGCATGCCGTGATGAGAGTATCCAAGGATTATACTGAAATCGTCGACAATGGGCAGTTTATAAAAATCTCCGTCAAGTATCAGCGTAAGAAATGGGAATTTCCCTCGACTGTGGGGGATATTGACTTGAAGCTCGTCAAAAAGCAGTCAATGCCTCGAGATCTTGAGATGCCAGTTAAGATCATTGAAGATGGCCTGCTCAAGGCCCACGGTATTGCGGGACCTGATGATGGCACGATGGCTTTCAAATATAAGATTTTTTTCTGCGAACCGAGAGATAAAGAGCATGAGATGATTGCAGAGCAGAGAAGCCTCATCGAGCATACGGAGGACCAGGTGCGAAAAAGTAAGATGGGGTACCGTAAGCTCATAACATTGGAACTCTCATTCGATTTGCGTGATTCATGGACAGATGTAAATGTGCGCGAACTCATGAAAAAGGCATCAAACCGTGCCAAAAGAAGAGGCCAGGAGAGACAATGACGATATAGACGGTGATGAAGAGGTAAACGAGGTTTGAGCAAAAGGTAAGGAAGTAAAGTAAAGAGTAGCGGGTGACTTGCTTAGTTTTAGACAGATAGAGATATCGTGAATTAGAGAATGAGCCATTCTACTCATCCCTGTGTTTCCAATGTGACCGTATGACAACCAGATGACCCGGTGGTCTTACCGGGGGGTCTATCGCGCTATTTGTGTAGGAACTTCAAACTTGGATTTGTGTAGGTGACAAAGATGATGTTTGAATGGCTATAGGTAGCTTGGGATCGTCCGCTCAATTCTTCTACGTCGCTTTGTGAATAGAGTTGTATATTAGTCGCCTACACTAAGTAAGAGTCTTCCTGCTTTTTAGGATTAGCAAGTGCTAGTGACACTTCTATTATGAAGATAGCATGAGTTATCCTTACACCCTTATAATCAGATGATCAGTGTCCGCTGTAGTGTTTACAAAGGACAATATAGAGTCTATTGAGAAGCAGATCGACGTTACCTTGCTGAGAAGTAGCACAAATGTTCTCCCGTGGCATCAATGGACGAATTCAGTGTAAGAAGAATAGTGACTATCGTGATATCAAAGAACAAATATAGCTTTGGAGTGTTCTTATGCAGAGTTCAATGGAAGAGGCCGTCCAGTTTCGTGTCATCGTCCTGCTAGACCAACAGAAAAAGAGCAGTTCATGTATCATGAGCGTGAAGCCTCCGTCTACGCAACGACTATGTTCAGTGCCAGTGGTAAAATCTACTCCTCGAATTCAGAGTATATAAACACAAACTCCCACCATGACCTCTTTGTAGCAAGGAACTCCTTCCACCAACCTCTCAAGATGTCTTCACTTAGAGGTCCCATCACCTCAACATTCTATCCCGAGCTCGCCAGTATCATTAACTTTGACCCCACGGCCCTCCAGCGCCTGGAGCTCGACTGTGGTATGTGTCGGGACAGGATGAGCAATCCAGAAGACAGAGCTTGCGATATTTTGATCCTTCCATGTGGCCATATGTTCTGTTCCTCTTGTATCGAAGAGTGTAGAGAGCATGAAAGAGCGCACAAATGCCCTGTCTGTCGCTTTGATCTCGCACACAAAATCTGCGGGTGTCCGATCGAAGAGGATATAGTATTTAAGCCCACACCGGAACAAGATCATACCGTTTTGGTTAAAATGCAGGCGGAAATCTCCCGCCTCAGGGGAACTTGCGATGCCTGTGATGTGGGTACTTTGGTCCACGGTTTTAGACAGGTCGCTCTCTTCCTACATGATCCTGCACAGCTCATCAAGGATGGACACATCTTGCGAGTTACCATTCGAAAATGCGGAGACGAGGAAGGGTTACTATCTGAAATGAACAAGGCGGTCACACAGTTGCCAGTGTCGTCGGATCTTCAGGAACTCTTCAACATTGCTCGAGACAGCCTCGACATGGCACATAATGGGCCTCTTGTTGAAGACGAACCGCCTTTGTTCAGTCTGGAACTGGCTCTCTGCAAGCAATGTCCAGAGAACCATTGTGGTGACCACTGTCGGTTTAGAAGAGGAGAGATGGAACTCGTCAAGAAGAAGTTGGAAACTCCCGGGTGTGACAGACTTGCACTGGCTCGCGAGGCGGCAGAAAGTTTAGCCAAGTCGTTCGCTAGTGACGAAGCTTGCAAGCAGTATAGGTCAGAGTTGAAAAAGATCCATGATGAAGAAGCTGCTTTGCTAGAGGCTTTGGAGCTGAGTGAGAACAACCAGGATCATCAGGATGACCAGAGTAACCGATATCATGAAACTTTTAGGCTCTACGCGTTGGCCGCTATCCCAGTTGCTGCTGGGATTGTGGCTGGCGGATGGCAATTCGGTGTATTTCTTGCTAGAAATGCTTAGTACAGAAGATGGTGAGAGGTGAACTGTGGCATTTTGGGGCAGAAGTTTGAAAAGTGAGCATAAAGACGATCTGGAATCGTCTACTGATTCTTGAGACAGTTGGGTTGAGCATCATTAAGGGCACTGGGGGCTTTTGGGAATGGGTGGTCTTTGATATTGGCACAGTTAGATACCTACAGAGGAGTGAATTGATTACTTGGACTGGCACTGAGAAATGTGGTCTTTGAAATATTTGAATCTAAGTGAATGTTTATTTTGTCGTGTTTTATAACCAAAACGAAATGGCATCTTATACCAAACAGGAGAGAAATGGCTTTGATACTCTACCGTATGGCAGCGATATCTCTGAGCAGGCGGGAGGAAGTAAAACTCACGACCTCCATCCTAAACTGTATACATATTCAGGTAAGTTAGCACATGTTTAATTAAGGGTTTTTTTTTCCCCGAATAAAACTTGGTATACTCTTCTAGGGTCCCGAGTTTTATTGCTCTACCGGTGAGTCTCAGTTACTTGTAAAGACGGATGTGAAAATGCTCATACACTTGATATCAGCTTCATGCTATGGCAATCGGTCAGGCATTTTGGTATAATGTCTAACTTGTGAGCCTGATGTGTTATTTGCAGAAGAAACTTGTGGCTGAGAGCTTATATCACCACAGAGAACTTCTAAGGTTACTGAATGCATGTTTGTATTCAGATAGTCACATGCCTACCGATGCCTACGGATCTATTTGCCCAGCAGATGGTCAAAAACTTCCTTTCCAGGGGTATCCTCGTCCATTACCTGATCATCCTCTACTATCCTAGGAACCAAGATCTTCACAAATCTGGCATCTCTTAGCCTTGGAGAGATTCTTGTCTTCATGACCATCAGTTATTATCCTGGGGGACAGCCTCCTCCTCTGTGGGAGACTTTTCCATCTGTGACAGGAGCTCAGGCTTGAAGTGAAGTACCCGGATCTTCATTGATCTGAAATCCAGTTCCAACCAAACATCATTCTCTCGCTGCGATTCGATCGCGAAGCGGACGATTTCATCGATCGCCTGCTTGATGGCGACAGGAGCTTCGATTTCGAGAACAGGTCCAGTTACAACCCGTGAGCAGTGTTCACTAGTGCCCGGGAATTTGATGCCGATACCCAAGTACTCTCCCTTGAGCTCCGCTGGAATGTCTGGGCTACTGCTCAACACCCGGTCTACGAGGTTCTGCAGAGCGATGAGAGCACAGGGGCAGCATCCCCTTTGAATGCGTCCACCTTGTAACAGGATGGGAGGCAGCCTATGCCATCTAGTTAAGGGCATGGGCATGCCGGTGTGAGGGTGGCCGCAGTCGTGAGTGAGATCCGTGCGGCACATAGGGCATCGGGAGCCATCTGTATCATAATATGCGATGATACATCTACCGCACAGAATGTGGCCGCATGGGAGGACGCGAGGACGACGTGGAACCCCGGCATCATCATCGTCTCGACGTCGCCACTGGAAGGGCTCACTGCAGACGACACACTCCAGGTCGAGAGTTTCCAGATTGGTGACACCGTTGTTCTCGGCGAATGCCTTGAGGTTGGGCCAGAAATTCTCCTGGATAGGCATGTTGCTTGGAGGATTTGGTATCGATGGGAGATTCTGGGATATGGAATTCTTTCGGGAAGTTCTCTTGGTGGATCGACGCCACGTTAGCTGGGTATGAAGGTGGTAGGAATAGATGAAAGAGGGATGAAGTTGGAAGTCAAAGTACCTTATACAAAAATGTAGAACAAATAGTCTTGAACTTGTTGGTGAAAAGAAGGAAAGGAAAGAGTTGAACAGGCCCCGTACTTCTGGTGTTATAAACAGAACAGAAGATGAACTTGACTGACAGTCTCAACCACAGCGGTTCCTTTGTTCGTGCCACTGCCACTGAAAGTGTCGACATCCAAGTGAGAAACACTGGCAATTGCGAAGAGTCTTCAGTTAGGCCGTTTACTGAGCTTGGGGCCCAGGTCGAGGACCATTACCGGAGTAAAACGGTAAAACGCTCATTATGGCTCCGGCGAATGATGAATTAATATATAGTATAGGAACTGTGCTAATTTGACGGAGGATATAGCATCGTGTTTCGGTACACTGGTGGATGTATTTGTTGACTCCTGGTTACGGATGAAATATTATATATAAGGAGATGATGATGGAAAGCCAGAGTTATACTGAAATAACTACAAGCAAAGGGTCTTTGGGCTCTTATTCATATTTCAATTAGTACACGTAATAAGAAATGTGCATGTAGTAGAAAAACAAATGCGAACTAAAAGAAACAGACAAAAGTCGACAATCTTTACCAAACTCCCAACTTGAGCCAAATATCCCCCTCAAACAACAAGATTTAACCAAACCGCTCTGGCATCTTCCCATAATTCACGTCCCATCTATAAGATTTCCTCATAGAGTAGAGAGGATGAAGTCGTGATGTTATAAGAAGAGTGATGATGGTAGAAGAGATGACGGGTGTCGAGTTGATGCTTCGTGTTGAGTTATAATGGGGTCGAGTTGATGGTTATGTGATGATCCCTACTGCTTAGATCCCAGGTCACGGACCTTCACCGAGTCGCCAGCATGATAATCGTTGTTCCAGAGCTTCGGGCTGTTCTGGTACTGGTCCAGACGTCGTAGATACTGAGCTACAAAGGTTCTGAACGCTGCTGGAGCACGCATTTCCGGGCAGTTCCGCATCCAGGGAAGGGGAACGGTCTCGCCGTCGTGGACCATAGATACTGTGTAACGACCCTTTAGATCTTCTGGGAGAAGATGATGGAGGACTTGGTTGAGGTCCTCTACAGTTTTGATGACTGAGCATTCCTCGCAGTACTCAGCGATGGCTCCTCCGTTGTTGATCGTAGGCGGTATAAGGTCCATGTCGGGCTTGTTAGATGGCATAAACATCCCGTAGAAAGAATGTACGCACATGGGATGGACCAACTCTGCCCTGCATGTTGGGCACACGGCCTTGGCGTTGCCGCGATGTCGGGCATTATCACCAACGCAAGACTGGCCAAAAATATGGCCACATGCGAATATGACCCCCCGGTGCGTTTCACCGTGCTCATTCTGCACGGCGTGTTCGTACGGGAGGGCAGTAATGTCCTCCAGACAAATGCTGCACTCGGGGGCGAGGTCCCGGAACTTCACATTATCCTTCGTGAGTTGTGATGCGAGAGGGGCCAGAATGACACCTTCGCCAGTTCCGTGATCTTCTCGGGGCCGGTGAAATCGACGGGTGGGAGGAAAATGATGGGCATCCTGTTTTGAGGGAGAGCTTGGGGTCGTGGCGTTAGCTACGTAGTTTTGAGATCGAAAAGGATGAGAGGTAAGAGAGTGAGACACTGTGTGTTTTTGGATGATATCATGAGATGGGAGACAATTCTTGATATACCCAGGCAGTAATCAAGTTTTGTTTGTGGACAGATCGAATGTATTCACAGGACGCTCAACTTATCTCGCCATGGATGTTTCCAATTTATGCGAACACTTGCCAAGCCATAGGGGCAACATGATGCTCAAAACATACCTTGATAGAGGGAGAAGAAGACGATGTAGCCTGAGGTTGCATCGATATCGGACGAGTGAGTGATGGGAGAGTGGACAACGGTAAGCTGTAGCTGTGACAAGGGCAAAGCTGTGTTTGAGTTGAAGAAGGGAAAATAGTTTGAGCCTAGTGGCAGGCACAGGAAACGAGCTTTGGCTGGCAACCTACTAACGTACCACAGAATGCAGTCACTTCACTGCCAGTGCCAGCCTCCAGAAAACAACTGCCCATGCCTCCCCACTCCTGATGCCGCTGATCCCAAGATTTGTTCACGTTGAATATAATCACTCATAATTAGGCTACGAACAATAGAACAAGAGGCAGTGAACTATGTTGTAATGTGACTGCTTTGGTATTGGCTGCATTGGCGGGCATGTTCACGGTGAGGGCTCTCTTCCTGTGCCAACTGGCCCCCTGAAATATCTGCTACAAGGAGCAAATCTGCCCACAGCTTCCAAGGGGCAGGAATATACCACACATGGATATGAAAAGAAGGAAGTGTTGACTCTCGTGGGTTCTCGACGCTTTTATTGGATCTGGTAGGAATCGGTGCTCGGTGGGTGATCACCTGGTTCGCCTGCAGGCACTGATATCACAGTCACCGTGCTGTAGCCCTATTTTCGTCGAACGAAGACATGATACGCTCGAAACCGAACTCAAGTGACAGCCATCTACTTTGATTGGAACTTCATTTGCCAGAGAAACGAAACTTGTTCAACAGACATCTAACCCAGTGCCCCTCGCCTCAAGTCCGCAGTCTAGTCGAGTCGAGTCCAAGAAATATTCACAGTGGCCAATAATCCAGGGGACATGATTGGCCGAGGGGACTTGTTCATACGTTTTCATTATTGTACGGTATGGTTTAAAAAGGTATAATTTATTTCCCCGGACTTGATGGCTAATAGACTTTGAGTCGTGATTTACACCATCAGACATTCGTGCATTTTCTCAACGTCAACCTCATGCTTTCGACACGAAGATGACAGATCAGTAATGACTCTAAGCCTCAATGATATGGATTACTCGAAATCTTCATGACTGCACGTGAGCTGGAGGTTATTTTGAGGGGAGGCTCAGGCTGAGAGCCTGGGGAGTATACTTTGGTTGTCCTCTCATGACCCAATCACAATTCAACCCGTTTAGAAATATAAAGCATAAGGGTAGAAACTGAGGGCAACCAGTGAGAAGCCAATCAGTCATACTGATGTTAGAGAACTGTACTGTCACGCTCAAAACTTACATAGGTGCAAGCGAACACTCTGCCACAATGCACGGTTAAACAACAACAAAGGTGACTCGATCAAAGATCTTAACCAATACGTGAACACTACCAAATGATATTTCAGAACCTACATCCTAACGGACTAGAATGTTCTTCACGCACATCCCTTTGAGTCACTCTCTGTTCCAGGAACATCCATTGATTGGTCCTTAGTACAGTTTTGAGAGTCTATATAGAAGTTTATTCCCCTTTCCTCGTCAAACATGGCCAGCACTGGCTGCAAGGGGACCATATACTTTAGCAAACAAGAACTTGTACTGAACTTTGGTAGATTGAGGTGATCCAAGTTCCCCTTCGACGACCTTGGACCTGATTATTAAGAGTAGAACTTAATCACACCTCTCCATATAAAAAGGCGACTTCCCTCCCAGATCCCAGATTTTCTCCATCACCTTCTTTCATCAAGTTGTCTTATGTCGTCAAGTTAGCTCTCTTCAGATCTTGTATCATCAGCTTCACTTTCTGTCTTCAGCTCAACCTTCTGTCACTACATATTATATTGTCGACAACCCTCTCTCTTCTCTTCTATTATATCATCGACAGCCTTCTATCTCAACTCACTCTTCTATCACTTCATCTTATATTGTCGACACCCTTCCCTTCTCTCATATCATCAACCAACCTTCTGTCTCAACTCAAATCTTCTCATCAAGTCTCGACTTTAATCATCTCTACCCTATCATATCTCTTCACCTCACTCCCAAGACACAATGTGTATCATGGAGAACCCCGCCGACCGTCCCTGGTTCATCATCCCCAACGATGTCCCACACGTCACAGAGGACTCGCAAAACGGCTACTGGCCCAATATAGAAGCCAGCATCGACAACAACGAGTTCCAGTTTAAGGACCTCTCGATCGAGTGTGTGGTCTGCCGCACCGACGTGACCGTCTTCCCCAAAGATCACGTCGTCGATGAGGAAGTTGGCGAGAGCCACAGGGCTGTTATCCTCCCCTGTGGCCACATATTCGGCGCCTCGTGCGTCAAGAGGTTCTTCGACATGAAGAATGAGGAGGGAGCTCGTGCCTCCTGTATAAAGTGTCGGGCTGCCTGCTACCACCCTGCCTGCGGACACCCCTTCTACGGGGAACCCATGCCTTCGCATGTGCCAGGCATGGCGTTCACCCCCCATGTCGTGGGCAAAGGCGGCAAGATCGACATGCACTGCGAGAAGTGCACCTACAAGAAAGCCATATACGATATTATGGCAGAAGTCCAGGGGGCACCAGACGCCACCGAGGCTATGAAAAAGTCCCTTGTTGTCATTCTGACAGCTAAGGATAAGTCTTATGTCCTCCGTCCAGTTGAGACGAGCCGTCTGCAACGGGTCTACTTTCCTGCCTCTGTTGTAGACCGCTTCGTCGAATACATGGATCGAACGGAGAAGGATGAGGCAGGGCAAGGCTACTGGATCAGTGGTCGCCTGACCGGATGCAATGTCAGACTATATGTTCTTGAACCAGAGAACTAGCCTGAACCAGAGAACTATCTTGAACCAAAGAACTAGGGCATATTGCCCAGAGATGATGAGAGATATAGAGTTGCATTGGGCATTTTTGGGAGTTTTTTTTTCTTTTAAGAGAGATTTGGGAGAGTATAGCTGCTTGGTGTGAAGCCTTTTTCTGTCAAAGAACAATATCTTGATTTATCGGCATAGTATGGCGCCAGGGTTCAAGTATATTCTTATTGTATCAACAATATACTATTGTATCACCACTGATCATTTTTAAAACATCACTTGTGACTATCTTGCCAGGATTAACAGGAAGCTCGCAATGAAATAACATATCAATCTTCATAAGTGCTAAATAAAAATCTCATCCGAAGGACGATCCGTAACCATAACATACATAAGAATCTTTAAAACCATCATAATCATTTCGCTGATTCCCAGACCAGCACAATAACACTATCCTTGATATCGCCCATCTCCTCACCCCATCTCTTCTTCAAAGCCGGCTCATCGATAACTCCCCTCTTCACATAAGCCTGCCACACATCGCCCTCAGTGGTGGTCACGGAGTCCATCAGTTTCCACACATTTCGTCGTCCTGTCCAGAACAACATCTTTCGGTCTGTATCTCGCTCCTTGAGCTTCACTGGACCAATGACGGAGCGGCGGGAAGAACTGGCTTTTCCGGCCGTGGAGAGAGGCATGTCTGAGAGGTGGATTCCATCAGGGTATTCGGTTATGGTGTACCCGTTT
This sequence comes from Fusarium gaditjirri, assembly GCA_013266175.1. Lineage (NCBI taxonomy): Eukaryota > Fungi > Ascomycota > Sordariomycetes > Hypocreales > Nectriaceae > Fusarium > Fusarium gaditjirri. The sequence goes on along the minus strand of JABFAI010000111.1, from coordinate 94,496 downwards.
ACGAGGACCCAGTTGTCGCGGAAGCGGTAGCGCTGGAGGAAGCATGCTTCGCCGCAGACGTCGGTGACGAGATGGGCTTGGCCTGGGGTGAGGTGATGGCGTTTTTCATAGTCGTGGAGGGCGAGGGGTTGAATGCCCGTCTCATAGCTGTCCAGATGGGAGGAGTAATCGTCGTTGTCCTTGGGTGAGTAGAAGCTAGGTATGATGTGCATCTTCATCTTGGTATGCTTCGCCAAACAGTCCTGAAGAATACCGTCCCAACGTTTCTTGCCCGTAGGACTGTCTTCAACACCGTCAAAGCATGATAGATGCGTGACTTTGGATATAGCAGGTCGTGTAAGGAAGATCGCCCCGCCTCCATAGGTCGTCATGAATCCTTCGCCGATAGCCCAGTCTCCTCTCTCACTCGGCAATCCAATGTACAATTCCTTCTCGGAGTTATACGCAAATAGTCGTTCCTGGAGATATGAAAGGTTGGGTAGAAAGATCTCCTCGTCCAAGATGCCATACCACTTCTTCATTTGTCCTTTCTGTGCGAGTGTAGCGCTATACTTCTTGACCGACTCTATCATGTTGAAGTATCTCTTTGCCGTCGAGATTTGACCCTCGGAAATAGAAACATGAGCATCAATGCCCAATGACACCAAAACTTCGGTCAGCTTCTTAGCCTGCTGGTAATGCCCCTGATCAAGAACAAGCAGAAAACTCGCTCCGTTGCCATGCTGATTCCCACCAGTCATCCACCTTGCCCAATCCTTCGCAACAGCGTAATCGTCCCTGACAACACGATCAAAACTCGTCGAGATCGCAAACACAAAGTCCGAAGCGTCGATCTGTCCTGGCTTGGGTCCTCCTACAATCGGAAGGTTCAGTTCCTGCCGTGCAACCAAGCTTCCCCTCTCGGGAGCCTTGGTATCGATAATTCGTGGTTGGTTTGAATGAAAGTCTGTATCGATGTTCGTGACTGAAGTATGCTCAGAGTCCTGCTCTGAAACACGGACTTTCCATGCAGTCCATGAAGTTTGATCCGAAAGTCCAATTTTCTGCCTTAATCGCTCGAGGTACTGTTCTTCCAGGACTGGTCCTTTGATGGCGATTTCAGCATCTGTCTCTCTTCGAGGCCAGTGCAGCCATCTTGTCTGAAAGAAGAGAACAACGACAACAACGAGAACAAGCAACTGAACAACCCTGCGGGGAATCGTAGGTGGGCTAGAAATCATAATCATGATGAACAGATGATCCAATCCAGTAAAAAGAGTGACTTGGGTGGGTATAACCTGGATAAATGAGTGTGTTGCTTGGCTATAACAAAGGCATGATCACGCTGTGAGAGGCGGGTAAAGACTGACTACGGTAAAAGAGAAGAAGCAAAAAGACTTGGACTCCCGAGTGGTGAGGCACAGCGAGAGATTTAAGTAAATTAGACTCAAATGGTGTAGAGTGACAGACTGTCACAATGCCCTTGTCTAGTCTAAGTGGTAAATGGCGGCAGTGGGGGGAGGCCATCCTTCAAAGTATCGTGAAACTAGGCGCCCCAGACCATGACCCCTGGTCGCACCACGTCAATAACGTTTAAAGAGGGGAAGGCCAAGGCAAGCAATTAAACTGTGACAAGGTCCGTGGTTCGTTTCATGGTTGATCAGTGGAGGTCTCAGGTCACGATATGCCCAAATACAGTAAAGAGAAACAATTGGAGCCAGTGTCAGAACTGAAGATCTTTTGACTCCTATTCTGACAGCGTCTATTCAAAGTCCCAATTCATGCATGAAGGATGCTGATGTTGAATCCTGGTGGGTGAGAAGCTATGACGGAACGAGGGCTAGGTTGGGTGGTAATTTAATCTCTTGCCAATAATCAGACTAATGCAGGTACAGCAACAGCCCTAGTCGCAAAATAAGTCGATTTCGGTAGGTAATTTATCTGATAAGCGGCAAGCTAGGAGATGACCGCATCCCGTTGGAGATTCTTTACCGAGCGCCAGTCTTGCATCATTCGCCAGACTTGGTGGTTGGACCCTTTTCTTCTTGGGCGGCTTCAGCATTTAGTGACTTTCTCCTAGGTGGTGTGATAGGTTCTGTCGCTGCCCTTGTGTGTGTTGGTGTTGATGCCACTGTCGTCGGTGCTGGCGCTGGTATGGGCACAGGCATCGGCATCGGCATCGGCATCGGTGGTAGAGGCTGATGTTGAGGTTGGGATCCGCGCCGTGAAGATGGCGTTGATTGACTTGGGGCATAAGCCGATGGTATATTGGCTTCAACCGCTCGTCTGGCGTGGTCGAAACGATCATAGCACTTAGCGAGAGCCTCTTGGACCGACTGGTCCGCACGTACAATACCCGTGGCGAGGACTTCTCTAATGTGATCTTCGACCTTTTGAAACTCGGACTTGTCGTATCTGTATCGATCAGGAACACCGCTGTTGTGCAGCAGAGCCAACAGCCCTGCGATAACTGTGTTGGACGCAGCGAGAATGGTGATAGCTGTATCGTCGAACCCTCCAGAGCTGAGAGCTGTGATGCTGGCGCCAATCATCAATTGCAGAACAAAAAGAATTGCGCGAACGAAGCCGATGAAGTGGAACGAGTAGGATGAAACGGTACGACGGTAGACGCAGTCGCGATAGAGACCATGAGGAAGGCCTTTCGGGGGCCAGAAGCTGCTGGTGGGATGAACAGGCTTATTGTGCTCTGTATCTTTAATCCCTCCAACTCCGCGCGCTAGAATTGTCCATTCTGTAGGCGATAGGAACCGTAATTTAACATTCTTGTGTTTCTTCTGACTTGGCTCTTTCTCTACGCTGCTTTGATCTGCTCCGTTCATGTAGTATCCGAAATTTTGGGTATTATCCGTCGATGTCTGTACCACGGTTGAATCAGCTTCCGCCATCATGAAGCCGGCACGATATTAAGCCCCGCAGCCTTTATTTTTCCGTAATTTGCGAGATGAAGTGCAAATATCAAAGGGAATGAAACATGCTAACAAAGTAACCCCCAGCTTATGAAGAAAAGCGATATAGGAGCAGGCGGTGCTTGAAGAAGCTGGCTAGGGTCAATAAAACGATGCAAAGGTCGAATTCAAGATAAAAGAGAGGAGGAGAAGCAGGAGGAGAAGAGGAAGAAGAAGAAGAAAAGTTGAGGCCTCTGGTGATGTAAAAGGCATCCACGTTGGCAAGCTGAGTTCATTGCTCGGCCTTTCCCGTCATTATGCTATATTGTCTCAACTGAAGGCGGAATACCATGCCCATTTGCGGCTTCCACCGTGTAATGCTGCTCCATCCTCATTACTTTGGCGAGAATAATTGCCTTCTATCGATCTCTTTTTTGTCAAGGAGTCGTTCGCGTCAAGTTGAGTATAATTCCAAGAACCACGACCCTTAGTAACAAAAAAGCTGTGATGTTGTGTCGCACTTCATTTACACGAGCTGCTGCTGTACAACCTACAAAGGACCCTGCCAAGCCGCAATGGGATATGTTTACGATGAAATCTTCTGCAGCACTGCAGGTCTCAGCCTCAAAATGCCCATTCTCGAGTCCAGGAATGTTGGGTGTCTCGAATGCAACCAAACCACAACTCCTCATACAAAGGAATGGACCATTCTCAGGCATAGCTGCACTCATAAACAGTTATCATTTCTATGTTCATTTTCATGTATATGACCATCTTCCACTTAGAAAAGTACAGCCTCAATCAGTCATGACCCTATCACTGCCTATTCCCTCCTGATCCGAGTAAATCATGTAGAAACCGCCCAAGTCATACAAACGCCACAGTACATACACACCCTCAACGGTACATCGCTAAATATTTCATCTTTCAAAATCAAGAATCTTGCACAAGATGGGGGATGTCGTCCACCTTGGCCTGTCCGTTGAGAATGGCATTAACCGCCGTGAATAGCGGATACTCCGACTCCAGACCGCGAGCCTTGAGGAAGCTGTTCACCTCCTCCGCAGTAGTAGTACCCTGAATCTTCTGTCCATTGAGATCCTGCTTCTCGACCTCTTGCACGGAGATTCCCTTCTCGACGGCCTTCTTGGCACAGCGGAAGTTACGGCCGCCGGAGCAGGATGTGATCAGATCGGCGACACCGGCGGAGGATTCGGTAAAGGTAGCTGTGTGGACGGTCTCGCCGAAGAACTCCTTTCCGAACTTGACCATTTCCATGAGACCGACGCGCATGATAGCTGCCTTTGCGTTATCACCCCAACCACGACCGTCGACAAAGCCAGCTGCGAGAGCAACTACGTTCTTCAAGGCACCACTTAGAGACACGCCAGCAACATCAGAAACGATCTGGACATGGAAGTAGGGTCGGTGGAAGAGTGTTCGGAAGCAATCCTGGTCCAGAGGAGGATAGTCGGCGGGCATGGCGGTGAGCTTGGTCTTGGAAGTTCTGCCTCGAACGTCCTTGTGCTGCATGTCGGGAAGCTCGCCAATTGTAGGGTTGGGGCTACCGGTTCGTGGCGTAGGAGCTCTGCTGTTATCGAGAGCAGGAGGGTCGTAAGCGATAGTAGTCTCTGACCACTTCTCCTCAGCAATTTCACGAGCCAAGTTGGCACCACTGAGGGCACCACAGTAAATGCCTAGCCCGTCACCGATCCACTCGCTGAACAGGCTGATGCCGTCATCAGTGACATTGACACCCTTGATACAGCTGATTCCTCGAGCATAAGGAAGAATGTGTCCGTTGACCTGCTTGCAGACGTTTGCGATGAACTGGTGGGGCAAGTTGAAGACGAGGATGGTGGAGTCCTTGACAGCGTCGCGAATGTCGGGGTTGGCGATGATGTTGGAGGGCAGAAGAATACCTGGCAGGTACTTTACGTTCTCGTGGTACTTGTTGATGACTTCTGTAAGCTTCTGGGGCTTGTCGCCGGTGGTTTCGTCATAAAATTTGGAGTCCTTGGTGATCGTCACGTCCTCCTCGTAGACCCACATCTGGACATCTTCCTCGAAGAGATCTTTGTTGGCGCGAGTGTTTTCAGCGACGATCTTGGCAATTGTTGAGCCCCTAGAAGGTAGATTTAGTCAATGGCTCAAGCAAATATACAGGCAGAGCTGGAGAAGCGGAAGACATACCAGTTACCGGATCCCACTATGGTCACCTTGTGCTTCTTTGAATGTCCACCCAAGCTCGCCATGTTGCCGAATGTCGCAGAAGAATAAGCGCGAATATGAGTACAAGACAGTAATCTCGAAGACTTTGTAAAGACGAAAGAAGAGCAAACTACAAGCGATCGAAACATACGGGGGAGAAGGAGAATCGAGAGTTCGTAAGGGCGAAAAAGAGCTTTATGAGGGGTTCTGAAACTGAGTAGTCCGAGGGACCTGCTCCAGCTTTCCAGGTTGTTGAACCCTGGAGCAAGCCACAATGACGCATGGCAGAATGAGATAAGTGACACCGCCTGCTCCAAGGGGGAAAGCGTCCCATCAAAACCCCATTGATATCCGTGATAATGGAGCTGGAGAAATCTCGAGACCTTGGTGAGGCCGAGGGGCAGTTTTTCACATGCAAGCAGCCCTGGGAGGTGTTCATTGCTGTGGCTGCTTAGGTCAATTGGAAGCTATTTTTCTAGAAGAACCTCAGGGTTCACTGTCTAAATAGCTACGACTCTGCGAGTTGACGATTCAAGAATAATTCACTCGCAAAGATAGCTTCAATCACATGGAAGCAACATAAAATTCCAATTCAACTTTTTTAAGTGGGATTTCACATGTCGAACAAAAACCTCGAAACAAGGATCTCTGCAAAGTCTAGGATTCTCCGGGAGACAAGGGGGCAAAGATGCATAATCCAGGAACAGCTACAGCACCGAGCCCCGTTCCGTAATCCGCGGGCCGATCCCCTTGTCGCGTGACGAGCACATGTTTAAGAGCAAGAAGAAATCATGGGCTTAGATCAAATGATGTAGATTTTGAGGTCATCGCTACTAACAGTCGCATCATATCACAATATCAACCACTGCCGAGGATGTATCGTTGCATTGTAACGGGTTCAAGGGCGCTAAAGCTCAACTGCATGTTGACGTTGCCAAGTTTACCCCAACGGAGTCGTCTCACTCATCCCTTTTATCCGCGCAGAGGCCAGTGTATTTAACAGAGATACGAATGCCTGCATTTGGTTATCTGAAATGGTTGACCTGAAATTATATCACTCTCCAATCTGAATTGTTGCCAATATGCATGCTGATCAGAGTCTCGATAAGTGCCATTATGAAGAACAGACATGTCCCGCAACTCAGCGATTAAGAACGGTTAAATTCAGCAGCTAAATTAACTCCGTCGCCCTCTCAATTATACTCGCCCAATAATTCCACCTTCTCCTCATCTGCCGATGGGAAGTGGTTAAGCATCGCAGACAAAGAGCGCTTCCGCCTATGTGTCTTCCTCTCGTCCTTCTCTTCTTCAGTCCTTTCACCGTTTCCAAAAACAGGTTTGAAAACATTATCGTAAGCCATCCAGGCCACAGTGAACATAACAGTCATGGTGGCAGCCAACCATTGGGGCACCTTGCCGCGCTTGTCAGCCAGAAACTTGGACAAAAGAATGACCATTCCGAAGAAAAAGACAACGAAGAACAGGAAAAAGAATGCTCCTATCCTTTGTCTCAATGTCGTGATCGTGTATGGCTGCAACGAGTGCAGGTAACGCTGGTACCCATCGGGAAGTTCATGCTCCTTGGCACCGTCTTTGATGAGATTGAGATATCGAGCACTGGCTTGTGCATATCCAGGCTCACGCTGAGGGCCGAGCAGAAAGCGATACCACCACTTGTGCTTGCGAGGGTCATCAGGCAAGTCCTTGTCGGGAATCTGTGGTGCAAAAAGCGTCCTTGACAGAAAAGGTCGAGGGATGTCGGGGAATGGCTTCTCAGGGATGGACATCTTGGGAGGCAATGGTATGCAAGGCACAACAATCTCTTTGTAGCCTGCTCCACCACCTTCGGTGCGGATGATGGTGCGGTAATCCTCCTCTGTTACTTCGTATACCACACCCATAAGACCCTCATCCCACCTGATCTCCTCCGAGTGTGGTGGCTGTGGAGGATCGAAAGGTGGGACTGGCAGCTTTGGAGGCAGCTTTGGCTTCTCGGGAAGCTTTCTGTAATCGACGTTGGCAAAGCATGGCTCACGATAAGGAATCCCAGGAAGGTTGAACTTGAGCTCCAACGTCGGCACTGAAACGTTCACTTGAGACAGAGGTCGAATGCCACGAACTCCCAGGAATGTCTCAGCGGCGAGGTTGGATCCATAAGCGAGATAGAGATACGTCTTTGGCGCAGAATGGTCTCGATCGATGACATGATCTTCAGCAGCTTGAGCTAGGCGTGCAGCCGATGTACGAGGGATCGAAGAGATCGGTGGATACTTCGGTTCGGGCCGCTGCGCAAGAACACTGAACTTGCGCAGAACGACAGAAAGCGAAGACTTACAGGCTGCGTCGCGGTTGGCGCTCGCGTGCATTGGGTTTGACATGACGTCGAGCAAGAGCTTAGATGTAAGCTTACAACTGATTGATAGGGCCGTTGCACAGGTGTCGCTGGATCTGTGATCCTGCCAGGTAGCGGAGGAGGGATATGTAAAGCGCTCACAAATAAATATCACAATACTTCGTAATCGTTTAAAGCATAGGTTTCTAGGGAGATAAAGGTGTCATTCATCATGAGACGGGTCGTAGATTTGGGCGGAGCGGAGATAGTGGGCGTCCTTGCTGCTCTGCTGAATAATGCGCCATGGGTAAGGCATGGGGGGATAGTTGCGCCGGCCGATGGTCCGCAGTCAAAGTCCGCTTCCCTCTTGATGAATTCCGGACTGTCAGGCTTTGCCAGGATTCTCTGGCAAATTGGCTTGCTGAAAGATTACCAAGCGATGGCCCGTTACGATAGATCGCAGATCAATATTAATGGATTCCTCCATTGTATCGAGAAACCCTCCGGCTGTACAGGGTAGGTTGGGCCAATTCAACCACTTCAACAGACATTGCGTTACTATCGTACCATCTATATTCATCATTTCATTTCAGCCAGTGAAGGGGTTCCCTTGATGTTTATGTGCCAAAATAGGTAGGGTACGGTGTTGTTCGTGTGCGCGAAGTGTACCTCAAATTGGCTTGTTGATATCGGGATTTACTTATAGAGAACCAATACAGTATCTTTGATATTTAAAGCTAAAGTGAAGCCACAAGATCGGAACGCCTTTATCCCGTACCTTAAGGAAATATGAAAAAACACCAACATTTCAATACAGTGATTCACGAGTGACTGTGCAAGTGCCATTACAATGAAGCAGGCAGAGGCATTCCACCTCTCGAGGGTGCCTGCTCCTTCCACTTTGCCAGCAGCTTCCGCCATCTGCTCCCAGGTTCCTACTCGTCTCAGCCAACGTGAATTCCTTACCAAATACCAACATTCTCCAAACAAATCTACGTCCTCAAACATTCTTTGATCTCGCTTGTGATCGCGGTATTGTTTTAGTTCGCACTTGTCTATTCGCAGTGGCAGGCGATAGCCCAAAACACACCCTCTAATCGGCTGGGGGAACTGTAAGTCAGACCTCCTGCAACGAACGTTGTGTACCCCTCCAACACAGTTTCATCCACTGATGGTCTCGCAAAGTGTGCACCAATGCCGCGAAGAGCTAGGAAGTCTGGCCCACGCGGAAAGGGTACGCGGCATTCAGCGAGGATTGGGGCCATTGGACAACTCGACACTTCCCCAAACCGCCATGATCAGTCTCCGCGTGCAATTCAACCTCAGGATCCAACACCTACATTAACGAATCAGGGTGCAAATTCTGAGCTTTCAAACTCTGAGATACCGTCAACAAACGAATTTGATGATGACCTCAACGAGGATGATCTGATGCGGCTGGTTGAAGCTGCAGCCGTCCCATCCGCTCAACCACCTGCTGATTTCTCATGGTCTGAAATTGGTTCAACACGCCGAAGCACGCCTCTGCGGGAAGACGAACCAAGCTTTTTAGATAACCAAGATTCTCTTCTCGACGAATTTTCCAGTCCAAAATCCGGCCTAGGCAAGCTTCCCAACACTCAGCCACTGCCATCAGAGCCTGATCAGGAAAACAAAGAACCTCCTTTTGTTGACTTTTCTGAGACAGCTTCTACTGTGCGACGAAGCTCACCTTATTATTCGTTGGCTGCCTCTCAGATCGGAGACGACGAGGCACTGAATATCGTGGAAAACAATCCTTTGGCACCACTCCCAAGCACCATCCCCGATTCGATACAGGCTCTTGGATTACCACCCTTCTCTGAATTAGAAGTCATGGATCACTTGCCGGAAGACGAGCTATATGATGTCACGCCTCCCAAGTCGACGGCTGAGCTTGAAGCCGAGACGTCACGAAAAGAGGAGGAAGCACCAGCAGCTGTCCCAGAAAGGCCACAGCGCGCTAAGAAGCCAAATTCGTCACAGAAGTCAAACACAAAAAGCAGGCCAGGGAAGACCTCAAAAAGCCATGATGCCCTTACGAGACTGTTAGAGGAAGAGCTGGATCCATCAGGAGAAGACGAAGGAGAGGAGCAAGCATCTACACCCCCTGAAAAGCCACCAGCAAAGCTCCCAAAGCGGAAGAGCGGCGCTCGAAAAGCGAAAGAGACACCAAAAAGGAAAACTGACGCTGCGGCAACTCAGAATGTATGGACAAGTGAGCATCGACTCAAGGAAAAGAAAGGCCGGAGACAACGAGCGAAGACTCCCCTCCAATTCGACGAAGAGACACATGAGATAAAAGAGGCAACACCACGCAAGGCAGCGGAACAGCATTCTCGCATGCCAATCGTGAGCAGTCTCATAAAATCGCATGCTGCCTCTGTTTCTCCCATTACAAGTGCAGGGAAAGGAACGCCCGACTTGAAACGGAAGCCTGCGCCAAAGCGCAAAGCACCTGCTCAAGATGCTCCCCAAAAGAAGAAGGCTTCCCAAAAAGCCCCCCCAGCCACACGAAAGTCAGATTTGAAGAACGTGGTGCCTCAAGATAAACCTGATACGACTGCAAAAGCGGAAGCGCGTGCAGTTCCTGCTACGAAAGTTGCAGCTAAGCCTTCACCCCCGATTACCAAGAGAATAACCCGAGCCAAGTTGAAAGAGGAAAAGGCACCAGCGTCGGAGCCTTCAAAAGTCCAAGAGACACCAGAAACGAGGAATGAGACTGAAGGATCGACTCAGGACCCTATCGTACTGTCTAGCGACCCTGAAACCTCCTTGCTTTCCGACGATGACGATGCCTTTGTTCCAATTGAAGATTTGCAACCAAAAGAGAAGAGACAACCAGCGAGGAAGACTCAATCAGTGATGGGAGAGTTGCTCGTTGACCCAATTGTCGATGTGGAACCAGTAGGCCATGATCATCATGAGAAAGCGCAGCCTTCTGCACGCCCACAGACCTTACCGCAGAATTCTGAGGCTCTTCACCCTTCACGTCCACAAGAAGAGCAAATATCAAAGCAGAAGACAACCATGACGGTTAAGCCTGACCCTAAGGAACTTGCTGAAGAACCTCTTGCAAGTACGAAGGGAAACCGTGCAGCCCAAAAGGGCCGGGAGGTTTTGTCGGCTCGCGATACTAACATTCTCGTTCAACAAGGTACCTCACAAGCAAGGACCTTGAAGAGACCTGCTATAGCACTTGAACCCGTTAGTGATGCTTCTCACCCACCCCGCAAGATCAGCAAGTCATCAAGGAGCTTCAGTATCAGCCAAGCGGGTAGTCCGTTGCCACTTGAAACAAGCCCAGCACAGCTTGTCGGTGGAACAAGTCCAAGTGCTATGGAAGATGTTGAATCTGCGAAAGTGCCCAAGCGCAACCAGCAGATGGAGCCTAGAAGATCCCAACGCCTTCGAAGAACTGCGGAATAGGAATCCCCGTATCCTGATGGCAACTACTTACAACAAGAGTACCTCTCTAGTCTGGCAGCTGCAGAGGCCATTCCTGAAAAGACGAGAGTGGGATTAAGACCCATACTGAACGAAAAGGTCAAAACTGAGCCGGCCAACTTGCCCCCGGAGCCTAGTTCAAGTAATCAAGACCTTCATGCCCAGATCCTGGCGTCCCTGCAGGGACAAAATGAAGCGACTGCCGAAGTGGAACAGGCCATGGAGCATGACAAAGTCCGCGGCAATAGAGTCTCTCCCAAACAGACACGACCGGCCGGGCCGAATGCAGAGATAGCAGATAAACTCCATGGACTAGTCGAGGTAAGTCCATTTACGAGGGCCAGTTCAATGCTAACATGCTGCCTAGATGATGCTGGGTCATCTCCAGGCCAAGGAAGCGACCATCTACAGTGGCGCTGATGCCTATCGGAAGAATGGAATCAATTGCGTGGACAAGATCGAACGACGCTACATGCAAGAGAGACAGGCGCTCAATGAAACGTGGAAGAAGGATAGTGATAGGTTCCTCCGGGGGACGCGGGCCGCAAAGGCAGTGATTGATGAGCGTGCAAAGATACGAGAGAAGGCGATGCAGCAACTGAATGAAACAACAGCAAGGCGCCGTCACCTGTTTCAACAAGCGACGATAAGTTTACGAGCACTTCATGGACGATTGATGAAGGGAGAACTTGCAGACTACGAAGGTTGAGATGATTTACTGTGCGGATTTTGTAATGACAGAACATGGGATTTGCTGGAGCTAGGTAATGGGTAATAAGTTGTGGGTATGTGATAGCCGTTGGTGGAATGGGGACTGAAAATCAGGGTTCAATGGGGGCAGGGGTCTAGAGGTTGATTGATGGGTCAGTTTCATGTTACATAGTAGAGCGGTAAGCATTCCGGGCTTGGCCAATGTTATGCTTGACGAGGAGTCGCTGGACATTGATTGAGATCTTACTGAGAAGCGATGTCCTTGCGATGATGGTATTCATGGTCACAGAACTACAGATTTTGGGCAAGATTTGAAGCGATCTTAAGATGATCGAGACGATGTTAAGATGGTGTGTGAAGCAAATCCAAGGTTTGAGACCGGTGGCATTGTAGGCATGCTGAATGGACGGATGGATGGGAAGAGGGAGCCATTCTTCGCTTATTCCATGAGGCTAGGCTTGATACGGGAAGCATCGTAGACTGGCTTCGACTCACTTCTGGGTGAGGGTGGAAAAATACTTGGCGAATAGCGGTTAAAGGGAAGCGAGAGAGGTACATGTAAGGCAGCCGAATATCACGATGGGAACTGGATGATATAACCATGAGACACTTGGAGACCACTTGGAGACGAGTGGTGTTGATCTTGCGTGTCATAACAGGCATCACGATCGTGAAGCTTAGCTGCCTGCCCTATCGAGCTGATATGTTACTGCATTCGTGGCTGGTGATGTCGATGTCTGGAGTGTACAGTCCGGGAGGCGTTTCAGCGCGATGACGATGGTGGTTTTCCTTAGGTCGTGGGTGACGTAGTGACTCTGTGGCGCGGACGGGGTCATTCCCAAGTCCGAGTTAGATGGTACCTTATGCATGATATAAGAGATCCAGACCTGCTGATGAAGCCACCACGATTGATGTTGATTACACTAAAACAGATTTACGAATATTAATTACTTTGTTAATATCTAATCAATTCTTTGCTTGGGCCCTTGCGCTTGGATATCGACTGCACTTTGTCTGCTACAGTTTGAAACTTGAGTGGCACGACATGATGGGTTCAGATGATGCGGGGCATATTTCTACACCAGGGTGAGTAAGACGATTGTTTCGTTCTGTTCTGTTCTGTTTCGTTTGGCTCTGTTCTGTCCCATTCCGTTTAATCAGAGGCCAGTGACTTTATTCTGTTTCAGTCATGCACAATCGCATCCATATCCCCAACCACTCTTTGTCACATCGTCATATGACCACTCTACACAAGGGAGGCCCAGCCATTCTTTATCCTAGGTGATGAAAATGACCAGTTTTAACCCCCTAATTCTACACTAAATTTGCCTAACTCTTTTTGTCGCTGGATGAAGAAGTTCCGTCTGCATCAGTCAAAGCTGGCTGCCCGCATTGCATCTCTTACAAGCAGGGGGGCCCTCCAGGGCATTGGCGCTAAGTTGCCAGTGCCGTCGTCTGCCCCGCTTCCACTCCGTCCTGGGCTGAGCCTCCTGTTCAACGCGGCAGCTGCAGACACTGCCCTTCGCTCCATTTTTTTTTCGTTCTCTTTTTTTCCCTTCTCCCCAGACCTCAACTTCTTTCTACGTTGCACAAGCGTCAACACTACCTGAAAAGCCTCGGTGTAATACCACTGCCACTAGTTCAAAGGAGCTGTTCTATTGTGTACGGATTCTTCTTATTCAGTTTACAACTGTTGACCCCGCTTCCACTGCGTCTTGTACCTATTGTCCCCGTCAGTCACTTACACTGCCACTTGGTGCCTCTGTTCTTCTGCTTCAGCTCAGATTACTTCCATCCGTTCTGCTTCTTCATCCTTGAACACCTTCATCTTTTATAAACTACTACTTCCCAATCCTCAGCGTATGATCACTCTTTGTGCATCCGTGTCTTTACCAATCGTCCTCTAACATCCCTGCCTTCTACAGCCGTTTGCACGGTCTTCTTAACTTTCGGAGCCGCCGAACACGACGACCAGGCAGCTCAAGCTCGGCTGACAACTCGGACTCAACATTAACCGCCAATTCCGACTACGAGATCACACCCGCAGACTCGACATCGTATTCTCCTGAAATCTCTCCTCGCTCGTCGACCTCATCTACATCTACTCCATCCTCGACATCAAAGCAACACAAGATGCCGTTTCGTCAGAGGATGGCCCGCCACTTTGGCGATTCGGTATGTAACCCCGCATCTCCGTGCATGCCTGTCTAGGTATCGACCCAATGCGCCTATCTCTGAGATGCGCTTTTGGTAGAGTTCAGCATGGAATGCGACTTGTCTTGTAGCGTTGACGCTAACGCCTTACAATAGCTCGCTCCCGAGAAGCCCTATCTAAGCTACTATGATGTCCTCTTGACAGCTGAGGATATCAAGGCACTCAAGCATGACTGGTTGACGGATAACAACATTGCTTTTTGGGAGGAATACCTGGAGCGCGAAACACTTCCCAAGTATCCTCAAGCTCGCATCGTCCTGCTTCGTCCTAGCATGACATTCCTTCTTATGAAAGAGCCCGACCTCCGATCAATCCAATCCGCCCTTCCCGATTTCTCAAAGGTCACCCATGTCTTCCTACCAATCAACGACAATCGTAATGTGAGCGTCGCTGAAGGTGGTAGTCATTGGTCGCTTCTCCTTGTCTCGACCCTCGATGGTGTCGCTTTCCACTACGACTCCCTTGGTGGTGCCAACTACTCCGAGGCCAATGTTGCAACTCGCAAGCTTGCCACTATCCTCGGACGACCTCTTCGATTCATCAACCTCGAGGATTGCCCCCAGCAGGAGAACGGCAGCGACTGTGGTGTCTTTGTCTGCTTGTTGATGCGCCACCTCCTCGTCAAGCGCCTTCTCTGCGCTAATGCCCGCGAGAAGGTGTCGATGAGCATGGGTGGTAAGATGGTCGACAGCTATGGCGGCCGCAAAGAGATGATGCGAATTATCGAAAACCTCCGCAAGGAGGGCGAGCGCAGGCGATCGTGAGTGACCCCAATTGTTTTTGCATAGCGTATCTAATAACCAAGATAGGAGGAGCGCCAGCCCATTTTCGAACAAGACGCCGCCGCGGATCGAATAGAGAACGGACTGCTACGGCTCTTGCGAAGAATTCGAGGAACTCTTGAGGCAAATCAAAGAAGCCGAGACGGCAAAGGCGCGCCACGTCCGACAGCCCCCTCGGTCACCACTTCGATCACCACGCCGTTCACCTCCCCGTTCCCAAGAGGCAAAAAGGTCCCCCGTCAATCAAAACGGCAAGGGTTCAATCGCCAAGGGTTCAGTCACTAAACCAAAGGGTTCTTCTCCCACCAGACTTGTTGATCAGCCTCCTTGGAGAGGAATGAGAAATCGTGTGCGCACAAACCCGAATCCAATTCGATCTTCCAAGGACTCACCACCTCTTGGTCCACGAGCATTCAAGTCTGACCGAATCCCCAAAGAGCCCAGGATTCAATCAAGTCCTCCCACCCCCGTCAAAGTCCGGGGCAAGCGGTCTTCCAGTACAACAGCTCTTCCACCTCAAAGTGTGATCGAGACACAATGATGCACTTGTTCCACCACTGTAATGAAATGAATTTTACGACGGATGTGTCACGGTCGATTAGTTTTGTTTTTTTGTCATCTCATTTTGTCATTTTTATTCACCCTGTGTCTTTTTTACCTTGGCGTTGGTGGTAGCGTGGAGCAGTCAGAGGATGTGGTTATCATGTAACAGAGAAAGATGCCCATACACGCGTTTGTTATTTTATGATACTCCCAGATATCAAAGTAATGCGAGTTAGCGATGAAGGCGTTTGGTAGGATATGGAAAAAGACATGCGTGCATTAGCATAGCTTATAAAGAATAATTGTACGTTTATAAAATGATAAGTATTGCATCTACTGTGAAGTACTGTGCTAGTCCATCCTCAGAGTCCACGAAGACTAGAAATTTATGAAGAATGCCATGACAAACTAATCAGAGCTTCTTAAGCTTATGCTAATTTACATGAGTCTTTTGTCATTTAGGATGAAGGCTATAAGCTTTCTTGCCTGTCCTAGCCCTGTGATCAAAGCATATGATTCCAACTCCATACGCCTAAACAAATTTCTATGAAGATGGTTGCTGCCCCCTTTTGTAACGTCACCTATGGACCTGATCTCCATCTTTGGTATCCTAGATCCTCTCCACGTCGACTGGCTTAGTTCTTCTCCGCAAAAGCAGGATTCTGCTCCATCGTAGACGAGATATACCCCCTCAGCGCCGCCCATCGATTCGCAGTCGGCGCCGGCGCAGCCTTCTCCTCCGCCTCGACCTTCTGCGCAGCCGCAACATCCTGCTGCGTCAACCTCGCCATGCTAACCCCAAACCTCTCCATCTCGCCCTTGACAACCCTCTCCTTCCTCTTCAACGCGCCCTTCTTACTCTTCAAGCTCTTGTGCCTTATTTTTCCCTGCTCAACCTCCGCGCCCTCTTCCAGCTCCGGCAGCGCATCAGCTAAACTCTCTAGATTCGCTGCTAACTTCTTCGATGGTCGTCGCCGCTTTGTAGATTTTGAGATGCGTGCTGATTGGATGCGTGAGACGAAGGAGGAGTGCTTGATGAGGCGCTTGTCGCGCTTGCTGGAGAGGAAGGAGTCGGTTACGGCGGCGTCACCGCGGAAGACTTTTTGGGGAGCTTGCGGGTGGATTTGGCCTGTTATGCGCTGGTGGCGGAGGGTGCGCGCGGAGGGTTTCTTGAGACCTGGGGGTTGAGGAGCCTCAGATTTGTTAGTTAATTGTTATTTGGTGTGTCTAAGGGGAAGGGTGCGTACCATTTTGGGTTGTGGTTGGGGTGTTGGAGGTGAAGGATTTGGTGCGGAATTGAAGATGTAGGTGAAGATACTGGAGAAACATTTTCGGTGAGGGTGGCTCACCGAGGTGGTGGGGCACACCGAGACACGGCATGGAGGGGCAGTCGACGGCTTGATGACCAGTTTAACAGACGATCAGAACTTGGGCACAACAAAAATTGAGTATTAAAATCATGACTAAGAACAGAATCAGGAGCGCAGTAGTTGTTTCTCATCTGAGTTCACATTATGCAATGTTTGATGAATAGAGATGCTAGAAATGCTCATGCTATCAACCGATAGTGGGGTTCAACTCAATATCTCGGTTCCAAGCTGATCCTCTCGTGACTTTTAACTTTCACTTTTCTCTCATCTTAAACTCGCATTCGTTCGTTCAGACTCATGCAATAACAATGGAGGAAATTGATGACCTCCGAAGAGAAATCGCAAGGCGAGAAGTCGAACTAGCAGATCTACGCTCCCAACTCGCAGTCGCAGAGTCACGAGCACGTGAATCTCAAGAAGCGTGGAAATGGCCATTGGACAACCACGAGTATGAGAGGTACAGTAGACAGATGATTGTTCCAAACTTTGGACTCCAAGGTCAGTTAACCTTTGAATACTTGGGAGAAAGCTGCTAATCGAAGAATAGGCCAGCTACGCCTGAGGAAGGCCAAGGTTCTGCTCGTTGGAGCGGGAGGTCTGGGATGTCCTGCTGCTGCATACCTCGCTGGCTCAGGGATTGGGACGATCGGTCTTGTTGATGGCGACGAAGTTGAAGTTTCGAATCTGCACCGTCAAGTTGCGCATTCGACGGGTCGTGTTGGTATGAGTAAGGTTCAGAGTGTGATTACATATCTCAAAGAGTAAGACTCTATACTCATCCAAGAAGCCTTGACTAACTTATGAAGCCTCAACCCTACGATAACTTATAATGCGCACAATACACATCTTACACCACAGAATGCTGAGGATATTGTATCGGGATACGATTTGGTCCTTGATTGTACTGATCATCCTACGTCTCGCTATCTCATTTCAGATATTTGCGTACTTCTTTCAAAGCCCCTCGTCTCAGCATCTGCATTCCAAACCTCAGGCCAATTGATCGTTCTGAACAACCCTCCTGGAAAAGGCCCCTGTTATCGCTGCGTATTCCCTGCGCCGCCACCACCAGATAGCGTCGTTGGATGTGGTGAGGGTGGAATCATTGGACCCATTGTTGGCACCATGGGTGTTTTGCAGGCTTTGGAGGCCATCAAGTTGATCTCAAGAGGCGATCTCGAGATCCACGGAGAGGCCAAGACACCGATGTTGTTACTTTTCAGTGGCATGGCTGATACCCCTTTCCGATCCGTGAGAATGAGAGGTAGAAGAAAGGCTTGTCTGGCCTGTGGTGATGAGAACAGGCTGACTTTGAGTGAGTTGAAGAACTCAATGGACTATGTTCAGTTCTGTGGTGTCAAACAGCCCGTTCAATTGCTGAAGCCTGATGAGCGTGTCACAGCAAAAGAATATGAGGAGCTCTCCAAGTCAGACAATAAGGATATGCTGCTGGTGGATGTCCGAGAGAAGGAACATTTTGATCTCTGCAATATTTCAGGTTCGGTCAACATCCCTATCAGTCGCTTCATGAGCGCTCGTGGTGAAGCAACGCCCGAGGGATGGCCAAACGATTTGCCTCATTCAACTCCCATATACGTCGTGTGCCGAGTCGGCAACGATTCGCAGATTGCGGCGCAGAAACTCAAGGACCTGGGATTAGGGAACAACGGAGAGAGATTTATCGGTGATATTCTGGGCGGTATCAAGTCATGGAAGGACACTGTTGACCCATCTGTACCATTCATATAGACTGACACAAGAGATGCCGGCTAAAAGAGGAAATGGGGATAGTCGTATTGGATGAGAGATTTTATGATACATGCATACAACATACAATGCCCGTGTTAGCCCGAGCACACCAAGGACAGGCCATTCCTGCCCATCAGCTGCGCCATTACAAATAACATTTTGCTCAAGTCAACAGAGACTCATGTGAGATATTTTTTCTTTTCTTTTTACACAAAGTTGGCAGTCTTCTTTTTGTTGAATGCCTTTTGATCTTTTAGCCATTGGCGATATCCAGCAACACTAGAGATCTTTTCGCCGTAGAAATCGGGGACTGTGTCGTGTTAGCACGGACAACTTGATCGGCACCTGAGGCTAGCGAGATGAGAACTTACCAGGGTTGCTGGCGCTCGAGTTGGTGGGGTCAACCCGATGCTTCTTGATGCGCTCGAAAAACTGAGCCTCCTTCTGCGTCATCTGCTTCTTCCATTGGCGATTCAAGAGGTAAAAGACCTGGTTCCCAACACTGGGGCCGCTCAGCCACCCAAGACCCGAGAACGCGAGCGTCATAAGTCCCAGCGTCATGAAAGGATCGAGAGGGACTTGCGTGATGATCGGTTCCGCCAGACCCGTCGAGAGGAAGACGCCGCCCGCAGCACCGGCGAACAGTCCATTGGTGATGGAGAACAGGAGCTGGTATCGTCGGCGCGAAACTCGCAGCTTGAAAAAGGTGTTCCAGTCGAGCGGGGGGAGTTCGGCGGACTGCGGCTTATCGGCGTAGGTGCGGGAGAAGGTCTTTGCGACGACGGGCGTGAAGCATTGCGGTCGGAACGGCGATGCTGAGAGACATGATGCTGGGCGGAGAGTTGAGAATGAAGCTTTTTGCGATGAGCGCACGAGACCTGTCAACGGCATGCGCAAGACGGAGGTCTTGAGCGGAGAGGCCATGGTGAATTGGTGGCGTGGCCAATTGAGGTTTGCGAGGAAAAGTTGATTAGAGGCTGGAGTGGAGATTGAAGATGTCGTTGTGCCGTCAGTTATTGGCGTGACGTGGGGATGCTGAAGCTCGGTAGAGCTGTGTTCGTGATCTCATGGTGGATGGAAAAGTTTGGCGCTTGGTTAGGCGCCGCTAAGCGCTGCCGCCATTGAGGCTCAATTAGGAAGGGGATAGCCCAGACCCCCCTAATAAGGCCTAATAAGGATTATATAGCCTTAATTAAGCTAAGAATAATCATTATTTTCTTATTTTCTTTATTATTTAGCTTTAAGATTAGACCTATTAATTACTAAATTAATAAATATAATATTAAATACTTATTAAATAAAAACAATTACGAGTTCTTTAAATTAATTAAAATACAACCTATAGGCCTTTTCGTGTTGTGCTATTCTTTGTTGCCTATGATTTCGGCTTAGTCATCCGGTAGCAGCTCTTTCTATGACTTGTTGCCAGCCTCTTACAATACAAGCCGCGTGCTAGGACAGCTCATAGAACAGATTTATTTTTATTAACACGCCGACGACACAGATCAAAAATCCTTTTACCTGAGTTACTTCAGACTCTCTCTTTTCATATGATTTTCACTCACCCAATCGCATTGGCGACTCTTCCGTTATAAACCTGCTGAACTGGCGTCACGGGTCGCGTGACTCGCGTTGGCGCACGAGCGATGGAGTGCTTCGAGCAACAGCTCGAGCCAGACGAGTCGGAAAAACGAAAACCGAAGGAACACAAGAGATCTAGGATCGAAGTACGTCTTCGGTCTAAACCAAGAGATTATGTGCCTGGAAGCGGCCCTCCACTGCATCCTATTAGCTTGCTTCCGCCCCAAGACTCGACCGCGTATATTTTGGAGCGAATCATCCTTCCCTCGCCGGGTGTCGCTGCAGATGGACTCCCTCTACCGCGACGTATGACGTATATCGTGTCATGGACGGACCTACCAGCTGCGCACATGTTGGTCCCTGCAATGGATATTCTGGAATACGTATCGCCGAGGAAATTGGAAGAATGGGAATTCAAGAACACGGAAGAACAGTTGGAGGAGGAGACGACTGAGAAAAAGAAGGCAGAAGCTGGACAGGCGGCACAGCCAAAGAGGCGTGGTAGACCACCCAAGCACAGCACGATAGAAACGGCTGTTGTTGCGGTGGTAGAAGATGAGGAGGCTGTTCCAATGAAGGGGGCCATGACGATCAAGACCCCTACGAAAAACAGATTGAAGGACTTTGAGGGGTTGTCGGATGAGGAGGGTCTGGCGAGACAGCCGCAGTGGGAAATGACTGGCGATTCGGCTGAGACGGATGATCAGGCGTTGGGTGGGCATAGAGGGACTGTTAAGGACCCAGAAAGTGCTTTCAGTGGCACCAAGATAGATCCGTCCCATGGTACAGCTGTCGACTCTCACGCCTCAAAGAAAAGTCATACCAAGGGCAAGCATTTTGAGTCA
Organism: Fusarium gaditjirri; assembly: GCA_013266175.1. NCBI lineage: Eukaryota > Fungi > Ascomycota > Sordariomycetes > Hypocreales > Nectriaceae > Fusarium > Fusarium gaditjirri. The sequence goes on along the minus strand of JABFAI010000111.1, from coordinate 73,807 downwards.
TTCCCCTCAACAGGGACCTCAAGTCGACAAGGCACGCCCCAGATCACAGGCATACGCTCAAAGTTTGAGGGCAAGAAGAAGCCTAGCCGTCCTTCAAAGGAAGCACAGCCCTCTCACGGGATATTGAGTGGTGTTCAAGGCACAGGCTCCGCCTCAGACTGGACCTCCCAAAAGTCACTCACCTACTCTAACTCGGGGGTTGAGACACCAGATCCGGAGTCAGAAACCCAAACAGCACGTCTCATCGAAGAAGCTCTCTCGGTTCAGAAGAAACCTCCAAAGCCAACGTCAAAGCCCAAAAACAGATTACCCAAGCCTCCAGAGCCAATTCCTCAGGAAGACCCTAGCCAAGGAGATGCAGAAGAGACAGACGAATCAGGCTGGGAAGTCAAACGTCTCGAAGACATGGAACTCTACGATGTCGAAGGCCAAGGTCTAGTCCGCTACTTCTTGGTCCGCTGGGAAGGCGACTGGCCACCTGACCAGAACCCCTCCTGGGAGCCAGAATCCAACCTCCCTAAGGATCTCGTCAAATCGTACCTCCGCAATGGCAAGCGAAAGCGCTCAGACAAGCCGGCTACAAAGCCAGTTTCTAAGCAGCCCTCCGTTGCACCATCATACGCACCAAAGAAGAAATCCATGAAGCAAACTACCTTGTCATGGGGCATTCCTGCAAAGCAGTTCAAGAGCGTCAGTGAGGCTTTCGCGGGCGGAGAGGAAGACGAACTTGGAATGCCTGTCGCTGCAGACCCGCGTAAGGAGGAGGATGATGATGATGATGATGAGCTTTTCGTCGTGGAGGAACCGCCTGCGAAGAAGAACAGGGCTAAGAACTGGGGTGCGAATGGATGGGGAACAGATGATTACAGATGAAGAGAAACAACAGGTCAAGGTTGGCTATGGAGTTGGAGATGGCTTTCGTGAAGATTACAGGCATGCATTTATTTACTACAGGCGAAGGCGTAATTACTTTTCAAAAGCAGAGAGTCACGGCGGACATAGCATTAGAGATACCCATTTTGTGTCAAATGACTTTTTTACATTGAGCTACCTAAACTATCTTACTACCGTTGATTGCTTCATTAATTCCCAGGGCTCCAAAAAAGATGTCATACAAAGTCCCGTTACAGCAAAGCCCTTAGATGTCCCCATGTGTTGTTCCGTATTACCATTCACCTGCGCAAAAACAACATTCCGGAAATAGTCGCAAGCCTCCCTTGCCTTCGTTGTTGATATGTTCAGCTGAATATTGTTGAACCATTAATGAATGTCCAGCGTTGGTATAACTGAACTGTTGTTGTGTGTTCCCCTGAACACTGCTGATCCATTGTTCATCAGCTACCTTGGGTAGTACCGCGACTTCTGTTGGTGCCAGATTTACTGGTGGCTGGGGGTCTCAGAGGTAGAGACGACCTTTCGAGTCTTGGGATTGAGGTAATTGATGACCTGGCTTGGGATCGCACTGAGGCGCTCGGGGTTCCAAGAAGAGGCGAAACCAAACTTCTTGTTGACGTTGCGGCGAATGGTGGCGACGCGTCCATACTCAGCGTACTTGCGAATGTCAGGCAGGTCATTCACCTCGCAGTAATGGTTCCAGAAGGGGGCCCATTTGGCCTTGAGAATGTTGTCCTGCTTGAGTTGGACAAGCTCAGCACCATCCACCTTGGTATAGATGTCACCGGTGGCCTTCCGAGAATAGATCTGACCACTAGTGATGATGTACTTTGTGTCCTCGTCGACGAAGGTCAGGGTGATGTTTGTCATGGGAATATACTTAAAGTCGATGGAGGTCTTTTCATCACGGACCACGACTTGTGGTACAAGAGAGGGAGTGCGCGACACATCCACGTTCACCGACGAAGTGCTGCTTGTAACCGCACGACGAGGAATAGGGGCACCATACAAGTAATTGTTGGTCGGAATGAACAGGTTGTAGGGCTGCACATTCCAGGCATCGGAGAGATGCTTGGGAGAGACATAGTCAATGGTGTTCGAGACGGAACTGGTAAGCTCCTCAACATCTCGGTCAGAGGGAGTAGGGCCAAATCCCATGTGAGTGACAGGTCCATGGTAAGGCAGAAAGCCGCCATTGAGGATCATTCCGCAGAGACGACCGGCTTCAAAGGTGCTGGCCAACTCAACTGACAGCTTGCCGTTCATCAGGTTGTCATTAAGGGAAAACGAAGCACGGATGATGTACTTGGTTCCGAATCGGGTGAAGAGATACCAGACAGCAGTGGTGGGGAAACTCTCAAGCGTGATGCAGCGACCAGAGTGCTCGCTGTAATGGCCGACACCGTAGTTGTGCGGATGCCCATGGGGGGATTCGTCAGGCGAATTAGTGTTGATGAGCTTGACTTCAATGTCGAAGAATCGACCATTGTCATCCACGAGCTCCAGGCCGTTGACCTTGGCATTGGCGACATATTCTTTAGCAGAAGTTGAGTCGCGAAATTCAACACTAGCAATCTTGTAGGCTGTGCCACTTTTGATGATGTTCTCTAGTACGGAGATACGGACGAGGCCTCCAGCACCACAGACCGCGTCAGCAACCTGTGTCAAGGTAGTACCCTGAGGGATTTTTTCCAAGAGGACACGGCGAGAGTTGGTGTTGATCTCGGGGTCGAAGACGGAATCGACATTGATCATGTACTTCTGATCATCAGAAACAATGGAAACAGTGTCATTCTCTCCGTTGGTGTGAGCGTCCTGATCAGCAGATGCAGTGCCTTCGTTGGCTGGGGATGCATCACCGGTGCCAACATCAGCAGCGGAGTTACCATCGGAGCGAGCGAACTGAGACCCCATCTCGGAGGAGTCATCGGCGAGAGAGTTGGGGGGATCCTATTCCCCTGGACCATCGCTGTCGGACTCTGAGGTGGTTCCAGCAACGCTATACTCTTCCTCCGAAGAGGCTTCGTCATCCCCCTAAGTTCGAATGTTAATCATCCGATTCAATAAGGGACGAGAAATACTTACTTCGCTGCCGGAGGAGGAGTCACCTTTGGCTTCACTCATGAGACGGAGCGCCACGTTGCTTTTGACAAGGTCTACCTCGACCTGGTCCAATTCTTCTATCTTGGCCAGGACTTGGGTAGGGGTCAGATTGCCTTTAGAAGAGTGGATGATTTCATCCTAGAAGGTGAAAGGGTTAATATGAGACGATGATCTTGGCTTTAGCTGGTGGTGACTTACTCGAAGTTCTTCGAAACGATCGCGGTTGGCCTGGTTCTCCTCTTTGAGTTTGATAAGGTCCGCTCGGGCTTGCTCGCCAGCTTCGCGGCGGCTCATGATCTCTTCCGAAGAGAGGTTAGGGAAGTTTGTAGTACTATTCATGTACTCCATTTGAGTTTCGACGCTGGCAAGCTTGGCATTGATAAGGTCGTCTCGCTCTTGGAAAGCCAGCGAGACCTCATCACTGTCAGCCGAAATTGGAAGACTCATTTCGGAGGGATGAGAATCGACATCTCCAAACGCGGTGCCAACTCCGTTGAAGTCGGAGGACTGAGATGTCACTCCATCCGAGAGAGAGGAGAGGACGTCCCAGCTCCCGTCGTCGGAGGTAGGACCTCGGCCGCCTGCAGGGAGAGCAGACATGTTGGCTACGATGAGTGCGTGCTAGTCGAGGGGAAAGGGAGAGGAGGTGGAAGGTTATGCAGGATGTAAACAGAAAGTAGGGGTGTTGGGGATGGGGACGATAACTTCTCAAATGAGAGATCAGGATGAAATAGATAGGTGAGTGAGTGAGTTACTGTCAGAACAACGCGAACGCGAACAAACTGAAGGGATATGGAGGGAAGTTCTTGTTCTGTTCAGAGATGAGGGAGGAGAGATGTTGTTGGGGAGGGGGAGAAAAGAGGAGAGCGAGATATACGCGAGCGGTGGCAGAAGATGCAGCCTACGACGCGTCAAGCACTAGCCTATGGGAGAGCAGAGTCAACAAACGGCAGAGGACTCTGCTGGCCAGGTGACCACCAGTCACGCTGCCAGTGATACTCGGGAGTAGGGCACTGAGTATTTGCTCCGGGAACAGGAATTACAGATTCTTGTGGGCAAGGGGTAGGGCATTGCCAAACGTCAGCTCCTTGGGGCACTGTAGTGGTATTAGTCCTAGCGGCGGAGGGGCTCAGGAGAAGTTCGAGGAGCGGCATGCAGTGGGACGAAAGCATTAGAAGCTATCTAGACATGTATCACCTCGATGCAGAACAGTCATCCTGTTCGCAGATGTACAGGAAAACAGCAAGGCCAGTGTTCATGTTCATGTTCATATGTTGTTCATTAACATCAAATCCTTTGACACTCGACCTGAATATTGAACGTAGATAATATAACCGTAATCCCAATATTGTCGGAGGTAGATATTATTGACAAGATGGCCCATGCCAACTTTCACTTGCTCTTCTCCAGTCCAAGTGGTGTTGCTGCTTGGTGTTGTGGGTAGCCTGCATCCCATTCTGTCCCGCCCCTCCACTGATGAAACTATTCAGCCCCCCACTAGTCTCCCAGAAGTCGTCACGATATCGCCAACTTGTTGTTTTTGTTCATCCATATTGTATTTCGTCCAGAACGTCGAAATTTCATCCACCAGCACACGGTCATGAAACTCAGTGCTCGAGGGATGAAGATACCCACGACGGTCCAAAGTATCAGCTCCCTCACTCAGGTAGCAGTGCATCTTGAAGCGTGCTAACCTTGTATCGTTGCGCAGTATCACCACCATGAACTCATGGTGTTTTCCACCCTTCGACCCCGAACTCGTAAAGCAAGCGGACGATGTGCATCGACCATCTACAACAGTCATCCCTACCTTCCTCGATCATAACGGCGGCGGCGATTTGCTCACAGGGCATACAGATATCGGTCGAAGACACAGAGGCATTACATCAAAGATGTAGCAACCTGGGAACGGCGCTTGGGTGAGACAAGAGTAAGAAGCATGGCTGCTGCATCGTCTTGATATCAATGGGAGCATACTGATAGACCAGCAGGCCTTCACTCGAAAGCACGATGCCCGAAGTCCATAGCACGACCGAGAGGAAGAGACACATACATACACAGGATCACAGTCTTCAAGACTCGCTCTGCTTCTACCCCTTATTCTTGCCCTTGCGGTTGCTTTCATATCCATCAGACCACCTGTCTTGACCGGATGGGATCTACGAAGCATCGGCACTCCGTGATTCATAGAGATTTTATCCCTACAGCCGTACATACAACCTGTAACTGGCCAGACTTGATCATGTTACAGGAGAAGACGAACGATTAGTCCCCAAAGCGCTGGCTTTACGAAGAAGACACTACGTACCAAGAGACCACGAACGAAGAGACCACGAACGAAGAGACTGTAAACGATTCATCGAGACCCGAGACGCATTTAGATACAAGACAAGACACACAAATACAAGGGAAGGATGGGGAACACGGGATTGGCGCCGCACTTGACAAAGAACATATTGAACAATTGGGCAGTTGAATCTCAAAGAAAGGAATCTATTGCATGGCAAGGGCAGTAACTGGCCTCATCGCTCGAGGATACGACCGCAGAACGAACATTCTGGGATTAGAGACACGGGGAAGATGATGAATGAGTAAGCACTTCAAGACATGAAGTTGGAACGGAAGAATCAGGGTTACAACGGTCTCACGTGAAAAGACATGTCTTTCCTACTCTATTCCCATAAGCTCCTAGGACACCCTGGGGTACCTATAAATTGACCCACTCTGCGGATACACAATAAGTAGTTCCATGCAAGGTCCTATCTGCATATAGTCATGATTGGTAGAAGCTACTTTTATCCTGGTGATACTGGAGTTCAGGGGCTTTACTATCTCAGCTATCTCAATGGCTTGAGAAAATGACCGTCAACGATAAATGCCGAGGATCGTCTGGGCTTCTTTGGCGGCGAAACCTTTCCTCCCCAGGTCACAGAGATTATCTACGATTATGCGCGTTTTGATCCAGCCTACGAAATGGAGTGGCTCATATGGTATGACCAAGAAGATGATATCGATGAGGTCACTGGATTTACTGAATACATCGTCACATCTACCGCCAGAATCACGGAATGATTATAAGGTACAAGCCACACCATAGCCAAGTCAAAGAAGCCTTTAAACGTCTATTCAACCTAGCAGAGGCATTCAAACATTTCAAGAGGTTATAGCAAGAACAGCAAGAAACGATTGCCACCAACAGAGACGCCGATACGTTGAGGTATAAGCTGCTGCATTTCCCCAATCTGAGATGAAGGTTAGCTAGTCCTGCGGCTCATGGATGCATTTGATCCCAGTTTTGAGGAACTTGATGTTAGCAGGCTTGCAACACAAGCTTGATAGATACCAGTGCTCTGACTACGGGAGACAAAAGGCGCAGAGATTGGTGTATGGTCCATATCTTAGCTCCCGGGTGAGTCAAGCGGCCAGTTTTAGCACCATTGCCCCCGCAAATGACCCCCCGTTGAACTCCTAGGACATGGGTTGTAGGCGTCAGTTACAGGGATATTCAAAGACAACGACATGTCGATCCAACACCGATGATGAGGAATAGAAGCGTAGAACCAACAAATATCCCATTTTTCTAACCAATCACGTTCTAGTTCTCATGTATAAATTCTCATCAGTTCAAATCATTCGGCGATTCCCAAATTGGACCCTGTTCGATGTGGAGAAGCTTCCTTGTCTAGCTCTGCCTCTCCAGGCATCCAAAGCACCAAGCTTCAGCCGCATGCAACCAGTACAGCCCACCCAAGCCTACATTTCACAGGACGAGCCACTGTACAAAAGGCTCTCCTTCAGTAACTACAGAGGGAGCATCTGACTCACTGGCCGATTTCTACCACTCAGCATAGTCCTGACCAAAAGCATAAAAAGACACCTGCAAAAGTTACTTTCCAGCACTTTTCAGATACGTTATATAAGATCCCTCGCATCCTTTTATTTCCACATTCTTTTCTTCTTCTCCAACAGGCTTCCGCTTGTCATTAAACATCATCATGGCTTCTTCATCGGAATCAGACGTGCCTTGGTTCCTCAAGTCATCCTCCCCCGTCCTCTTCCCTTTCGATGATGCCCTGAGACTGCCACAGGCTGAGTTTGAGGAATGTATTCATCAGTTGATCGCCGGTCGTCACGACAAATCTTTCCAAAGACAAATCGAACTCAGTGAACGTGAGAATCATTTCGCTGCCATGGCCGAGGCTGAGGCTGATGAGTCCGAAACCTTCACTCTCGTCTCCAACTCGACCTCTGCCGAAATCCATCAGGCCATGAAGGCCGCCAAACTTTCGAATGCTGCTTCCCAAGACTCTGAAACTATCCGAGAGTCTCCTTCTGCCCAGGAGCCGGAGATGGAAGAAACCCTGCCTTCCCAGTCCAACCCTTTCATGGAGGGCCTCATCAACTACGGGAACCAGGAGCCATCTCGGGACCTCGAAAACATGATGTTCACCGAAAACGGCGATCTTGCTTATCGATCTAGCCAGGACGCCCTTGTTGATCTCTTCCAGGAACTCGGGGAAGTCGTTTCTGGGCCTCGCTTGAAGGATATCCTCACTAGAGCCTGGCAAGAGAACCCCCTTGCTACTCTGAGAATCATCTTCAACTCTCGCTCTATCCATCTAGGCAAGAGTTCACGAATAGTCTTCTACCGCTGCGCTGGCTGGCTAGCTCAGAACCATCCTTTGACCCTTGTCGCCAACCTCTGCTGGCTCAGCCGCCCTGTTATCAACAAGAAGGCCGAGAAGAAGAAAGACGACGACATTGTTCTCGTTGAAGAAGAGAATGACGACGACTCGACCGAGTTTGACGTGAAGAATGGAGTCGCCCACGGTTATTGGAAGGATGTTCTTAACATCCTGGCCATTGCAGCCAACGATAAACTCACCGTTGTTGATGACCCTAAGGAGGTCCTCAACATCGAGAACCCTGGTATCCTCCGCGGCAAGAGTATCAACAAGGTTCGTCATCGTGACGGCCGTAGACTCCGGGGACTTCATCGTGGAGATCGAGGACGTGGCAGAGGCCGCGGGAGGGGCCGGGGCCAAGGATCTCACTCACCTGGACGGGAGATGAGAGAGCAGAATCACAAGGTCGATCCCAAGGAACTCAGACGAGAGACTAGAGAGAACCGCCATGAGACCGCGCAGGTCCTCTTCAAGACTGATCCAGTATACCGCGCCTTACACCTGACCATCGCTCGACTGTTCGCGGAACAGTTAAAGAAGGACATCCAAGCCCTTCAAGGCGACGACAAGGCCAGACGCTCTATCTCGCTGTGCGGTAAGTGGGCTCCTTCGCCCGATCACTTTCACGACAGACACACCTTCATCGTCAGCACCATCGCCGAGATCATGTACCCGCGGGCGTCCATCTACCACCCGATGCTCAGCCCAAGAGACGGCCACGAGAAGTACCTACGATTCGCCCGTGAGCAATACCGCAAAGATACGTCTGCCCTCCGAAAGCAGCTTGATATCGTCGAGCGAGACATCAGCGTCAAGAAGTACGAAAACATCAAGTACGACCGAGTCCCCTCCCTCGCCATGAACCAGTATTCCAAGCTGTTCATCGAGAACGATGCCGAGCGCTTCGGCAAGTACCTTGACAAGGTTGCCGAAGGAAAGGCCAACATCTCTGGGGCTACTCTTCTCCCCTCTACGTTGATTCACAAGGTTCGAACTGGTGGGAACTCTGATCGATCAGGGCCCAACAAGCTTCTTGACCAGAAGGTCGCCGAGATCGAGGCCAAGGTCCTCGATGGGCAGTGGAATACACTCGTCAAGCGGATCAAGGACTCGGGCACAATGGACTCCTGCATCGCCGTCTGTGATGTGTCTGGCAGCATGAACAGCCCTGTCTTCAGAGATCAGACCGCGCCTATCGATTCCGCCATCGGTCTGTCTCTCCTCCTCGCAGAGGTCGCCAAGCCCCCTTTCGCCGGTACCTTCATCACCTTCAGCGAGAAGCCCCGGGTCGAGGAAGTCGACCTGACCAAGACTTTGAGGGAGAAGTACTGGGCCATGCACAAATCGGAGTGGGGTATGAGCACCAACTTCGTGTCTGTCTTCGAAGATCTGATCCTCCCCATGGCTCTCCAGAACAAGCTCAAGCAGGAGGATATGATAAAGCGCGTCTTTGTCTTCAGTGATATGCAGTTCAACGACGCAAGCTCCTCCAACTCCCGCTACTACCAAGGCTGGACTTCCGAAAGACCGTCAAGCTGGTCTACTTCCTTCGAACGCATCAAGGACAAGTTCGAAAAGGCGGGCTATGAACTCCCCGAGCTTGTCTTCTGGAACCTCGCAGGCGGACGAGCAGGATACACCGGAAGCGGTGGTGATCCGACGGCGCCCAAGCCTGTCAAGGCTGACGAGGATGGAACATGCCTCGTCAGCGGATACTCGCAGGGCCTGCTGAAGGTGTTCTTGGAGGGAGGAGGGTTTGAGGAGGAGGATGAAGAGGTGGTTGTCGAGAAGGACGAGGAGGGTAGCATCACCCAGAAGACGAAGAAGGTGAAGATGACGCCTCTAAAGATCTTGCAGAAGGCGATAAGCCACAAGGCGTATGAGATGTTGAAGGTGGTCGACTAAAGAAAGGGGAAGTAATGAATTATGAAAACGATACCCAGAATGAAACGCATAGTTGTTGTATGATATTCTTGAAAAGTCGGAACTGCGACTGTGGCTATAGTTGAAAAGTAGTATTGAATTTCAGTCCTTCCTTTCGCGAGAGTGATAAGTGAGGCGCCATATGTCAGTGCGATATGAAGATCTTCATGTCACAATTGCAGTTGAGGCCCGTGGCTGAGTGAAAGCCTGTGTCGCTACATAGAGCTTGGGTACAATTACATGAAACTCATAGTCTCTGAAATATACCGAATTATCTATTTCAAGCCTTTTATTGCTTTAAATATCTAGTCTATTGATTTGAATTTTAACGGTAATATGTGTCTATGAATGGTAGTGACTGAAACTATGGTCTTGACTTCGAGCTCCGCAGCAAAGCATTTAGCCTACCCTAAGCTCCAGCAAGTCGGAAGTGATCCTACACCAAGTTCGGCAGTCGCCTGCTACTTGAACTGATTTATAATTCCCAGATTTTGCAGTCGGTTTACTTATTTCTAATCAGGTGAGAGATTTTGTTCTGGCAGCCTTTGTAGGTTTCCATGAATAACAGATACCCACAAATGACAATGACCTCCTTTCAACAGTGATACAAAGTTCGAACTTAACCATACAACGAGGCTGTTGGAAATAGCTGTCGGAGATTGCCCAATTCAGCTTCCCGAGATTTAGTCGATGGTAGCGCGGGAGATAACCACGAATAAAGGCGCAGTGCATTAGTCTTGTGCAAGATATCGAAAGATAGGATCACTGATATGAAAATGAATGTCAACAAGGGATAGTATCTACACATTACGATTCGCAGAGAAACGATAAGTGGGAGCTTATGCTCGTGAACCCGCCTCGCGAAACCGCGTGACCAGAAGCTTGTGTGGTATCACTGATGTACATGAGGATTTCGCGAGAATATGGTGCAAGATATAGTGGAACTTGAAAGCGGTGATCACATAGGCAAGATAGATCGTCTGACGCTTCAGGCGTTGGAAAGTGATAGGTTATCTCGTAAATGTGGCTCAGAGATAGAGTTGTGAGAGGTTGCACCGCTGGGTTGGGGATGGCTGATAACTCACATCCCATCACATCGCCCCTTACTCACTAAGTTCTGCCTTACCTTCTCCACCATTGTCTTGGCCATCTTCTGCATTTCAATCAAAGGGGTAATCGAGCATTTCCCATGATCCGACAAACCGAATGAACCCCATTGCGAGTTGGGTCATGCGCTCTTTTCAGAGTTTCTTGGCATTTCATGTACCAGCACTCGCCGAGTCTACACTGACCCGAGTCCTTGAGAAAAGGTCAGCTCGGAAGACATACGCCAAGAGAATCCTTCAGAGTTTTACAAAAAGTCGGATGTTTGAAGAAGATAATACGGGATATATCTCGACTATTCAAGCACGTTCATGTTCTGCATCGCCGAATTACGGCCGTTTATAGGGCCCGTTCACAGAGCCAGCTGGTGTTTCACAAATTCACATACAGAGTGCAATGCCCCATATTCACCATCTCCGCCATTCTGGGTACCTGAACGCGGAGTTGGGAATGAGGAGTCCCCAGATATCTCTCACTGCGTCTGTTGGGGCCGTGGGGGATAGAGGCGTCCATTCGCCCGGGGAAGACAAGAAAATAGGGGCTCTGAGATATTTTAACAGTAAACGTGTGGAAAAAGGGCCGTTTACTTCAGTGCAAGATGGACTGTCCGTTCTCCAGCGACAGGCATGAAGCTCCGAGTAAACGGCCGGCTCTCCACGGCGCCGGGTGGGTCCTGGAGGAGTCTTCCGAAATGACAACGCGGGTCCGGAGTAGAATTTGGGGGTGATTTATGCCTATTTCACGGCTGGGGATTGTGGCCCGTGGAGGACTGCAGGCGAGGTCATGCTGGGGAGAAGAGAATTACACGAGCTGGGAGAGTTTTGCGGTTAGTGCTGGGTTTGGAAGATCGAATTGATATGCCGGTACTTGGTGTCAGAGCCAAGGAATCGTTTCGATGACCCACTGGACTTGGCGATGAATGCAACTTCAGCCAAGGATAGACGAGCAGAGAGTGTGTGTGACTGCGAGTCTGAGAATGAGGGGATGATGGCTGTGGTAGACGTTGGAGATTCTCCGCAAGATAGACCCCAGAATTCGCTACGCAATCAAGGTTTTCTCCTCCAACGTCTGTCTCTTCTGCGTCTCTTCTGCGTCGGGAGCATGTGGTGGATGTGTAACGCGCAGTGATCGTCGGGTCGTGGTCCAAGTCGCACCGAGAACGATGCCGTAAGCCCAGAGATTGACCAATACCAGCGCCCGAAAATGGGGCTGGCACCCCCCAAATCCCATGGCGGTTTAAGCTTACCTCGCGGTGCCTTGGACACTACGTCATGGACCAAACTCTACCTTACAACTAACAACACCAAGAAAATTAAAGAGGACATCCACTGTAATTCACGCCAAGTTTTTGGGTGTACGTACCCCAGGAGAGAGAGAACCCCATGCCAAGGGGTTATTCGCATCCACATTCTTCCAGAAATCCAATCATCTTTGATCCACCTGCACTGACTCGTTCCCCAGTTGCCCGCTCGCCTTGTTGCGGTTCAGGTTCTGAGGCCAGCACCAGAGATGGAGAGAGAGAGAGAGAGAGAGAGAAACAAAGATACTGGAGAAACCCCGGATGACTGACATCGGCCCTTTATCGCCAAACCTCGTTAGAGACTAATAGCAACATGGACCTCTCCACGCTCTGTTGTCTCTTGGGTGCTGTAAGTGTGAGGTGATCTGCATCTGGCACAACGGCTGTCTCTTCACAAAATGGGCTTGACTTGGCTTGACTCGGCTTCCCCATGACGACTGCCAAGTTTAGTAAATGATGTCCGCCCACGTCTCGTCTTCTCCATTATCATCATCATCATCATCCATCACGGAACGGAAAGGTCTGCCCTGTCGGGACCCCCGACTGTTGCTCTTTTCCCCTGATCCCTGGGTAGTCTTATGGGGTAGGGCCATTTCTGCTTTTCTTCTTTCTTATACCCCAGGTCTCGCCTGGTCTTGGTATCTGAAGAATAAAAGACCTCGTCCTCCCGCTCTTTTCCCTCTGCTTTTTGGAAACAGATCTTTATTCTAGCTTTATTGTATTTACTTTTCTTATTATACCACGAGCCAGTCGTTCACCATTGTAGCCATGCTGGGTCAGAGGTATTTCTCTTATTCTCCCTCTATCCTTAGGTTCAACCCCAGCTAACTCCCTCAGGTCTATCAAGGTGAAAGGCGCCGACTGCGGCATCGAGTCCATCCTCTTGGGCGTTATCACGTCCATCGGTGGATTCCTTTTCGGTTACGATACTGGGCAGATTAGTTCTATGCTCCTCTTCCAAGACTTTAAAGATCGCTTCGGAACCCGTTATAACTATGAAACGAATGAAAAGGAATTTGTGCCTATTCTCCAGTCGACCATGGTCAGCCTCATGAGCATTGGAAGTTTGATCGGTGCTCTATCTGGTGCCTAGTATGTCTTCGCATTCTTCGCGTTCTTCGCGCAACCCAAAATATCAACTGACAGCATCTCAGCACTTCTGATTGGTGGGGACGTCGAAAGAGTCTGACCTTCGGAGTCGCCTTGTTCATTATTGGTAATGTCGTTCAGATCACGGCGATGAATTCGTGGATTCATATGACGATTGGTCGAATCGTTGCTGGTCTTGGTGTTGGCAACCTCTCCGTCGGTGTTCCCATGTTCCAGTCCGAATGCGCCCCTCGAGAGATCCGTGGCGCCGTCGTCGCCTCCTACCAACTCATGATTACAATCGGTATCCTAGTTTCCAACATAGTCTGTCTCGGCCTCAAGAACATCGATAATAGCGACGCATCTTGGAGAATCGTCATTGGACTCGGTATAGGTTTCTCTCTCCCTCTTGGTATCGGTATCCTGTGTGTCCCCGAGTCTCCTCGATGGCTCGCCTCCAAGGGCGACTGGGAGAATGCCCAGATCTCGCTTGGACGTCTTCGCGGTCTGAAAAATAGGCTTGATGACCCTCTTGTCCAGGACGATCTGAACGAAATGCGCGGCATCCTCGAGAAGGAGAAGCGAGTCGGCCAGGGCGGCTGGTTCGAGTGCTTCAACCCCAATACTGGAGTTCCCAAGCTCGTTTGGCGCACTTTCCTCGGTTTCTCTATCCATTTCCTTCAGCAGTGGACAGGTGTCAACTACTTCTTCTACTATGGCGCTACCATCTTCGAGTCTGCAGGAATTGAAGACCCTATCCAAACACAGCTCATCCTGGGTGCTGTCAACGTTGCTACTACCTTCGCGGGTCTCTGGTTTGTCGAGAGATTCGGGCGTCGTTGGCCTCTGCTCATCGGTGCTCTTTGGCAAGCTGCCTGGCTCTGCGTGTTTGCTACGATCGGTACGGTTATTGACCCTAAGACGAACAGCACAGTCGGTATCGTTCTTATCGTCTGCGCGTGCATGTTTATTGCATCTTTCGCCAGTACCTGGGGTCCCATGGCTTGGGTCGTCATAGGAGAGATCTTCCCTCTCCGTACTCGTGCCAAGCAAGCCGCTATCGCCACTTCCGGTAATTGGCTTGGTAACTGTAAGTCTATAAACTTCCTTGGGAATGTAATTGCTTCTAACAACCGTAATAGTCATGATTGGCTTCTTCTCTCCTATCGCCGCCGATGGCATTGGGTATGCTTTTGGTTTCGTCCTCGTTGGAACCAACGTGGCTGCCGCTCTTCTCGTCTGGTTCTTCCTCTTCGAATCTCGACAACTCAGTCTGGAGAACGTCGATCTCATGTATGGTCAGGAAGGTATGAAAGCTTGGAACAGTGATAAATGGGTTCCACCAGGATACATCACCCGTGCCCAGAGAGATGAGGCCGCCTTCCGCGGAAACGACAAGGGTAGAAATAGCGAGTCGCACTCTGGAGAGGACTGTCGTGTTGAGAAGGTCGATGCTTAGAGAAATGCTGCATGAAAAACATTTGTGTAAGCACTGGATGCATACGCACGGCGTTGTTATGGTTTTGTCACTATATCATTATCATACGGAGTTGGCCAATTTGACTCTAGATATGCGATCAACTATCATTATTGTTTTATCTAAAAAAACTTTTATACAATGTGATAGATGTTATGAATAAGATTCAATGCTTTGAAACAATCCTCCTTGAAACCTTGTAAATGCATTCCTGTCCACGCATCGTTCATCGCTTTCGTCAACGTATATTCGTCAGGACCAGCTTCCTCGTTGCCATTCATGCCTCCTTCAACCGATTTTCTTATGTACTCAGAAGTCACTTCTCAAAGCATAATTGTTTCTCCATGCAGATGTCTTCTCCCACTCCTTCATAATCTGAGTACTATTGACAACTGGCCCTGACCACGTTATCTCTGCTATACCTTCGACTATATTGTACTGAAAACAGCTTTGAGCATTTATGCTACTCCTGATTTCAAATGTTCTAAGCTGTGGCATCTTGCGTGCAGCTCTCGCCGCGGAGCAGAGCATCTCCTCTATTTCATGTCTGTTCAGGGTCTCGAATAACTCTGTTGAAAGCGTGAGCGTCTTAAGACCGGGCCACCCTATCAATGATTCCAAGTCTTCTTCTGATACGGAGGAACTGAAGAGATCGAGGAAGTCTCTGGCATCGATAATGTCCGTTACAGACATATGCTCCAGCTCCTTGGAGTATTGGCGGAAGCGCTTGGCTAAAATGTCCCTCAGAGTAACATCGCGTGATACCCAATCATGGAACACGGCACATCTCTCTCCGTTGATGGATAGTGTCTTGACTGAGGCTGGGAGCTTCGAGGCAAAAGATGTACAGGCATGCCGGGTCCAATCTTTCTCGTCCTCGGCGTCGACGCAAGCCCATCGCTCGATGGAGACATCTGTGAGGTTTTTGAAACTCTTGAACATTTGAAGCAGAGTTTCTGAATATATTCGACGGAACTGCGTGTTCCTGATGAGGAACTTGGAGACAATAGGGACGCGAGGGAGAATGGCATTGTCCTCTACGTAGTATGGCCGTTGATTTGGGCGTCTTGCTGAGGTGAACTGAGTATCCTTCCAACCTATGAGGTCACGCGTACAGGCTTTCCAGTGGCTCCGTATCCTGTGACCAGCATACGGCAAACCCCACAACCCGTATTCTCCAACGTAAGGTCCATGAGGATTGTCGTAGCGATAAGGTTCCTTCGACCCTGACTGCTTGTGAGCTTTATACGCCTCAAGATCGCGTTCAAAGATACGCTCTTGCCGCAGGAGAGGGGTCCAGTCGTCGTATGCAAAGACACTCAGCTCAAGAGTGATTCTGTTCTCTGGGTCCCATTGAGAAATGATGTCCCAGAGTCCAAAGATGGAATTGGTAAATACCTTGTCCGCACGGAATGTTACTCTGGGCTTTTCGAGCGTCTTGATAGTAGTTTGAAGCCTGATATTGGAATTAGGAAGATGGATTCGGTACCATATGTGTTTGACGAAAGCTTGGCGCCGGGGGGTTAAGTGTCGTGAGAGGCAGCGCAGTTGTTCTTGCTCGATAGCGAACGACCTGAAAGTCTTGCGCTCGAAGAAATTCTGCCAGGACTTACAAACGGTGGCGTAGGGGGCGGTTGAGGGTTCTCGGGAGACGTCTTGCAGGATCATGTCCTGGATCTCGGGTGGGAGGGAGTGGAAACGAGGAGGCATGGTATGGTTGGAAGAGAATATGTTGATGCTGGCGGTGTTAGGGAGGATCATGAGAATGTAGAACGGTGGCTCTGAACTGACATTGTGTTTGATAGTATAACAGCTGAATTATACAGTGATTCATAAGAATTCAAGCGAGGAATTGATGTTGCTTTGTGTTTGTAGCATAAGATTGGAGTGATCTTGATAGTGCTTGAATAAAGGATTCTGGAGTATGGCATGATATGAAAATGAAGACGTGTCGTGGTTTAAATATTCTTGCTGGAACATTTAGATGCTTTGAGATGTTGGTAATGGGAAATGTTTTGAAAGGCTTGAGTGAACAATAGCATGCGAACAGGGGCTAGGCGTGGTGAACAGATGGACTGAACGGCAGAACACAAGGATGGTAAAAGAACTCTTTGAACAAGATGCCAATGAAATTAGCATCAAAGATGGTTACTCATTGTGTGCTAGTAGTTTTGGTAAAAGGGAGGTTTGTTTATTATCTCCCATTATGATGTGTTGGTGTTGAGGTTGGGAATTGTACGAAGGGAATGCAGCATGGCTATTAGATTATCAACCAAATATTGCAGGAACATGCTCAAAGCTTCAGGATCATTCTGAGGATATGTTGCATATCTCTGCCATCTAGATGTCCTCGAGTCTTGCTGAATCTATTGAGAAAGGGGGGTAGATGTTGTATAATCTTGACATCAACACTCGCTTCCCAGGGACGACCCCTGCGATATCCAGCCCAAAAGCATGCAATTATCTGCTCCCGCAGGCCAGGTCTCATAAATTCTGCAGGTGATTGAAGTCTAGCGGTTATTGTTCCCCTCCGCCTCAGGCACCGACCCTCACTTGGCTCGACATGAACTTGCCAGTGCCCGCCCCGCTAACCTCCAGCTTGCATCCAACTTCTCTCTACTAAATTGTACTCTTCCTCATCACAAAAAGTCTGCAGATATTGCAAAGATCCTCAGAAAATTCGCGTCGGTCCTTTGATATCCAAGGTAAGTAATCAAATCCCCAGCCAGGTAAAAGGACTTTGTAGAAATCTAGTCTGGCGATACTACTTGAAGTTTTATATGAATTTCAGAACGATTTCTTACTCTTTTGTTTTATCCTACAGGCCATCTTTTATTTTCTGAATCAGTCTCAGTAGAACTATCTTCGCTGCTACTCGGAACTCGGGTGGGAGCTGGTCCTTCAGCAGCATGGGTTTGAGGGCGGAATCGAGAGGGAGCAGGTCTGGCTGGAGGCCCAGTACGCTGAACTGAAGGCGTTCTGCAATCAGCGGAACAAGATCCCCCAGTTCGCCGCGTTTGAGGCATGGATGGGAAGGCGGCTCGAGGATCGCAAGGGAGGCGACGATGAAGCGGCTTGGCCATCAAACTAGGCCTGCCCTACGCACATGGTACCCCAAAGCCCTCCCCCGATGCCGCCAATGGGTTACACGCCTATGCCGCCTCGAGCGATGGCTCCCATTCCCGCTCCAAGTGGCTTCACGTACATGGACATGCCGCTTCAGATTAAGCAGACAAATCACTCCACCAACTAAGAACGGCCATGCCCTACACGCACATGGTTCCCCAATACCCTCCCTCGATGCCACCCATGGGTTACACGCCTATGCCACCCTAAGCGATAGCTCCCGTTCCCGCTCCAGGTGGCTTCACGTACATGGAAATGCCGCTTAAGGCGTTGACTGGTAAGAGATTGTCCTTGGGAATTGGTCAGACATTTTGGTAAAATGTCTAAGTTGTGAGTCAGATGTGTTATTTGTTGCAGAGACTTGTGGCTGACACTTGTATCAGCACATAGAACTTATATGCCTATGCCGCCTCAAGCGATGGTTCCTGTTCCCGCTCCAAGTGGCTTTGCATACATGGACAGGCCGCTTAAGTCTTTGACTGGCAAGAGATTGTCCTTGGGAATGGTAGAAGCGTCAAGTCGGTTCGTTCTAACAAAGCCGTCTTATCCTACGGAGTACACTAGCTAACTGCTAATGCAGGTAACTAGGAGCATGCATACATACACCAGCGGCAATCAAAGAAACCCCCAGACCTCCCGGGAATAACGTCGAACCCATTGATCAACACAAATTTACCCCCGAAAATCCTCAATCAAAAGTCCTTTGTCCCAACTTCCTCTTCGGGAACACTTTTAGCAACCGTTATCTCAACCGGGTCCGGCTTCGGCTTCGGCGCCGATGTCGTGCTACCGACTCCATTATGTCCTTATTCCCCGCCCGTTTCACCTTACAAATCCTCCCTCTCCAACCTCGACATCTCCAATTCTGCACCAAGTATCTTCAAAATGGTGCGCAAGTCTCTCGCGGTCTTGGCGACTGTAGCTGGAGCTTCAGGCTTCACTCTCGGTCCTTTCGGAACTCAGAAGCCCATTGGTCAGAATGAGCATGACTTTAAGTGCGATCTGCCGCCTGTTCTCTCACCTGGAAACGATGGTCTACCCTCTGCGAATGAACTATTTGACTCGAAAGAGGCTTTTAATAAGCAAGTGAAGCGTCACCAAGCAATTGTGCGCGTTCCTTCAATTTGCTACGATGATCTTGGGGATGTGGATGAAGATGAACGTTGGGCGCCCTTTCATGATTTACACAACGTCCTGGCAAAGACGTACCCAGCCATGTAAGCCACCAAACTCAATTCACAGACTCTTACTGACAAGCTTCAGACATAAATATGCAAAGCTGGAGAAGATCAACAAGTTTGGTCTTGTTTACACATTCACCGGAAGCGACTCTTCGCTCAAGCCTTATCTTCTTGCGGCTCACCAAGATGTTGTTCCCGTGCCTGATCCATCGACATGGACGCATCCGCCTTTCGACGCCTACTTTGACGGAGAGTGGCTCTGGGGGCGTGGAGCATCGGATGACAAGAACAGCCTCACAGCTCTCATGTCTGCGTTTGAGACGTTGCTCACTGAGACGAAATGGCAACCCAAGCGGACTGTGATTCTGGCGTTTGGATTCGACGAGGAGTGCTCTGGTCCTCGAGGCGCGGCCAAGATCGGGGAGTTCTTGACGGAGAGGTATGGCGACAACGGTATTCCGTTCATCTTGGATGAGGGCGGCTCGGGGATTCAGCTCATCGACGACACTCTTTACGTCCTTCCCTCGGTGCAGGAGAAGGGCGCTATCGATATCTGGGCTGAACTTCGCGTCAAGGGCGGTCACAGTTCTATTCCCCATCCTCACACCGGTATTGGTATCATGGCTGAGATCATCTCTGCTCTCGAGTCCAAACCCTATGAACCTGCTATTCTCAAGGGAAGTCCCGTATACAACCACCTTGTCTGCTTGGCACGTCATTCTCCGGACTCGCACACCAAGCTCCACGATCTTCTGAAGAAGGATGATCTGGAGAAGCTGAAGGACGAGCTTGTTCGTCTTGATCCAATGGCCAAATTCACCATTCAAACGACACAGGCGGTCGATATTATTCGAGGCGGTCAGAAGATCAACGCTATGCCCGAGGTTGTTAACCTAGGTGTCAACTACCGTGTTGCACCCCAAGACAGTCTTGACAAGGTACAGGAGCAGTTTGTAAAGAACATTGACGCCGTTGTCCAGAAATACAACCTCACTCTGAGCGCCTACGAGGATGACGCAAAGTCTCAAGATGTCAAGGCTGCATTCGACTACGACGGCCATCTCAAACTCACAGCGTTCCGCAATTCAGTCACAACACCTGTATCGCCAACAAGTGGTCCGATCTGGGATATCTTCTCTGGCACAATCCAGCACAGCTTCGCTTTCGACGGCGGAAAGGTCGTGCCTGTTGGTGAAATCATGACCGGCAACACTGACACGAGACATTACCTGAGTAAGTACATGTCACGACGTAAAAGAAGGGAACATGCTAATAGGTGACAGACTTGTCGCCAAACATTTACCGCTGGACACCGAGTCGACAGCGCGGTTCAGAGAACATCCACACGGTCGATGAGAGGATCAGGATTGAGTCGCACATGGACATTGTCAAGTTCTACTACGACTTGGTCCGCAACTTTGACGCAGCCGACATCTAGACCCTCGATCCTAGAAGCATAGTTAAAATATCCAAACTCAATGGCATGATCTCGCTCATCAATGACCCGAGATCTACCGACAACATACGCTTTCTTCACCGTCTCAACTTAGCTTCAGTCCGGGAGCTGCACCCGCGTGCTTTTAGACCCCCACGCTTCTCCACACGAAGGCATCGGGCACTTTGTTAGCCATCTCCACATTCTCCTCTTTGCCTGTGTTGGCTGCTGCATAGGTACACTATGTATTTTCTGGGTTCATCTTATGATCTGTTGGTGCTGTTCCCCCTCATGAATGAATTGCTTGTGATTCTTGGCGTGAGTGTGTTCTGTGTTCTCTCACTGCCTGTTCAGTTGTGCTGCATGTACATCATAAGTTCTGAGCGTGTGCAAATAAATACCTGATTTGAACGTGCATGGCTGCAGCATGAAGAAGTGTAGGTACACTACAAACTCGGGCTCCCTCCGAGGACATCAACACCATTACAAACTCAGCTTCTCCTACTTGCTCTTCCACAGCGTCATCTCCACACCCAGATCCAACTGCGGGGGTTCCCCACGATTGATCAATCCCCATCCAAGCGTCTTTCCTCTCAGCAAACACGCCCAGCATATGCTATGCTATGCTGTACCCATTCAACGTCCGACACCTCGTGTACGCATCATCACCCCAAACCGGCAATGTCCAGCGTGCTCCTCACCAGCTTTCACCCCCCATTGGCTACGAATAATCGAGCACGAGACACATCTTTTTCCTCACCGGCTTCTGCTGCACACCCGTGGGATTATTGAAAATATGGCCACTTTGCGGGGAATGGTAGTTTCCATGGGGTAATCAGGCATATGGTGTGTATCCTTCAAGCATTAATTGGTATTTTTTATGTACATCGAAAGTCATTGCTACAGAACAGCCTGATATGATTGATGGCTGTGTAGTGTATGCCCAACGCCACAACACCATCTCCGTGCTTTGCTTCGAAATAACAGGTATCGTCATCATCAACGTCGTCACAACCCAGTGCAACCTGCTTTTGTCCCCCGGATCCAAAAACATGCTTTTTTTCTTCTTCAGAGGGTAACTTCAATATCCATTACTTCTTGGAACCCTTGTGCAATAGTATCAAGATCCTTCTGAGATGGCGCCACGCAAGGTCGTCGAGGTTCGCCCCCATACCCGGAAAAGTGTCCCAGTGCCGCCTTTACACCAACGAATCCAGTCTTGATCGCCGTCCAATCAGCCTTGGCGACTCTAGCTTGCAGCTGACGGGCTTCTTTCCAGTTTCCTTCCTCTGCGAGCTCTGTGATGCGGACGCATGCCTTGGGGCAGAGGTTTGCGAGGCCTGAGATGGTGCCGTTGGCTCCTACGGCGTGGCCTTGCAGGATGAAGTCTGCGCTGCCGCCTCCGACCCAGAAGCCCTCTGGACAGTCAGCTGCGATGCGGGCGAGCTTTCCGGTGTTGCCGCATGTGAGCTTGACGCCTACGACGTTGGGATGCTTGGCGATACTGAGGATCGTGTCGGATGAGAGGTCTCGGCCAGCTGCGGCGCCGGGGAAGTTGTACACCAGAAGAGGAATTGGGCTCTTGTCTGCAACGGCGTAGTAGTGCTGAATGACGAGATCATCGGGGAGAAGTCCGCCGTAGTAGCTTGGAGGTAGAACAAGAGCATGTGTAGCACCAGCCTTGCCAGCGTCTTCACACAGTTCGGTTGTCTCCCTTGTGCTCTGAGCACCACAGCCTGCGATGAGAGGAACACGAGTACCGCTTCCCTCGTGGAAGATGGTATCTCTGGCAACGCGGATGATGGTGGTTCGTTCTGAAAGAGAGAGGTGGGCACATTCTCCATTAGAGCCGTGAACAACAATACCGGCTACTCCTGACTCTAAAAGCTTGATGATGTGTTTCTCAGTAGCTGAAGCATCGACCTCGTCTTCGGGGGTGAAGAACGCGAGGGTAGGGACGTAGACTCCATCGCCGAGGCGCAGCTGAGGAGCCTTGGGAGAGCCCATGGTGGGGGATTCAAGCAATGTCGAAGGCATGTGGTATGATATAAGTGTATAGTATATAAGTGCAAGCAGAGTACACGCAGCAAGCAGGCTTTTATACAAGCAAAGCAGAGGAAAACGAAGAAAGGGTAGTATG
The DNA here is from genome assembly GCA_013266175.1 of Fusarium gaditjirri. Classification (NCBI taxonomy): domain Eukaryota; kingdom Fungi; phylum Ascomycota; class Sordariomycetes; order Hypocreales; family Nectriaceae; genus Fusarium; species Fusarium gaditjirri. The sequence goes on along the minus strand of JABFAI010000111.1, from coordinate 51,350 downwards.
CTGAAGAGGCACTGTTCAAAGAGGCTGGCGTCAGCTGCTCTTTTATGTCCAACCAAGGACTAGGTATAGGAGTGGCGTCCTCGTCATGAGGTAGCCCACTGATCAGGATCAGGCTCTTGAGTTCGAGAGAGGCATGGTTCGAAAAGCGTGGGGGTTAGGTCCGGATCCCTGGGTACGTGGTGAAAAGGCGGGGAGAGACACCACAAGACATCCGCTGAGCTCCGGCCGAGAGACTCCGGACCGAACCGGTGACCTCGCACGAGTCAAGAGACATGAAGTGATCGTGGGGGTCTGTAGTGCAGTCTTGTCCTGCAATTGACGGTTCAATGAATGAATATAGGGGCGTTTGAGAGGGATCACTTACACGGAAAGTTACACAGACGCCACCTTTACGAAATGGGAGCAAAGATGTCGAGCATATTGTAAAGGCTGCCATCCATCACAGAAACAGCACAAACAGACAGCGATCATCCTCGCAGAAGCAGGTACCGTCCGTTCACAAGTCGCCTGACTACTCCAACCCCCACGTCAAGCCTGACCAATGGCACCCGCCAATTGCCGTGTAACCCCAGAGAGGAATGTTGAAGAGAGCGTGGGGGAGCAACAAGCTGAGAGAAGAGACAACGCTAGAAGAGATCTTGAGAATTGGGCGATTTGATTGATGGAATATCCGTGAGGGGGGACCCGTGATCTAATGGTGTCTTGGGAAGAGAGCGCAACGGGCCACTGCAGACCATATTCCTCACGTGCATTTGACGTGGGGGCTTGTTTTCTGTGTCTTGTCTCTGTCTATGCTGTGTTGTGTGAATCTGATCTGATCTTCATCTGATGAGAGCTGCTATTTGAGATCTATTTATATCTTGTTTATTTCCGGATGTTGGCGTGCGTTAGTTGGTGGATGGTGGAGTGAGTGGTGGTGCCATTACTGACTGCCGATGCTGGTTCGTGATCCTCATAAATCACCAAATACTGCCGGAGTCCACTAGAAATACAGGGTCATCTTGCCATAATGTACTGAGTATGAGAAAACACCAGAATTTTGTGATTGGGTAACTTGAGACATGGATTTTAATAGACAGACAAGTACACGACCTCAAGCGGAATTTAATAACTCCGTACTCAGGGGGAATTGGCGTTGCTTTGGCCACTCCCTGAGCCACTTGGTAGCAATAAGGCTGTCCATCCACGTCTCATCAAACAAGCCACCAACATCAACATCAAAATTAAATATCAACACGTATCAACAGAATCCACAATAACCTGCAATCAGTTCAAAATGCTTTCCCCAGCTTATATGAGTATCTACCAACAATACAAAGCCGACACTGACTCTATAGCAACATGGCTAGCCAACACTGCTAAAGAGCACGGCTATGACGCTGACGGCGCAGCTGGCGCAGCCGCTCCCGACACTGAAGAAAAAGAAGAAGAGAAAGGGAAACGGAAACGGTAAAGGCCCTAGCAGAGCCAAGAACAAGAACAAGAAAACAGAGGATAGGCAGGACCCTAGCACGAAGAAGTATATCATCAAAGTTAGAGACTTTGAGGCTATGGCTAAACATGTGGCCGAGACAAATGCTGTCGAGGTTCCTCATCGGACTGCTGTTGCTTTAGAGAGAGGCATCTGGGGTATGATGAACCATCTGGTCGTCTCGAGTCCAATGACACTGACATAGTCCCTAGTTCGCAGATCTTTCTCTCAGAAACTCACAGAGAGCGGTGCAAGGAGGGATCGTCGCTCCGATGCTACTCACTCTCACTTTGTCGAGGTCCTTGAGAAAGTTCGCGGCTATCTCAAACCCATCATGGAAGCTGGTCTTTTCAAACCAGGTGATCTCGACAAGAAAACCAAGAAGACAGATGACAAGACAAACAACCCCGCCAAGGGTATGTTTGACGTCCTCAACGTCTATACCCCTTCAGAAGAGTTCCTCAACGCCCCTGATATCACACCCACCCCTACACCAGAGATGCAATACACCGTCGAGGAAGAGGTCACCTGGGAAGATGCTTTCCTTGCTTTCGCCGCTCTTCTCCTCGACTACGATTATCTCAGCCAAGAGATCCACTCGCTCTGGGAGAAGTACGCTAGGGGTAAACTCGATCTCGCCGCTGTGGCTCTGGCCACCAACACAGCGTTCGAGTTTGCTCACAGCATGGAGATGGACATCAAGAAATTGATGGACAAATTTGGCGGAACAGCTATTTTCGCGCACTAGTGCTTCGACGCAGCTTGTGAGGGACTGGGAATCGACAAGAACAGGAAAAGCCCAGGCGCCATGTATAACCTTGCGGCTTACGACGTGGCCAAGCTCCTAACTCTCAACAGCATGGGTCTTTTCAAGAGCTACATAGATCACAATCGCGACGCTGTCGTGCCCGGATCCTATAACGGCAGTCTGGGATGGTATAACGAGAAGCTCGGCGCTGGTGGCACAAATAACGCTGAGAGGTGGCAGCAGGACAAGACAGCTCTGATGGAGGTCTTCTCGGGTATTCACTTGCTCACCACAAACCCTGGTCAAGGCGACGTGGAGGACGAGCTTGTCCGCGGCATGGGCGCTGCGCTCAGAGACAAGAAAGGGAACCCTCGTCTCTGGATATCATGGGCTCTCCAGATGTATCTCGACATTGTCCAGGGTCTCGGGGAGTCCGTTGGACGTGGGTATGAGCAGTTCAAGCAGGAGAGTCTGAAGATCCAAAAGGCTCTTGTTGAACTCCCCAAGACGGCCGAACGCAGACGAGTCCTCCAAGCGGCGACGCGCTGGAACAATGATCCCATCTATGAGACGAACCAGACAATGATGGAGTTCGGTGCTTTACCTCACAGTGACGATTATGCGGCGTTCCAGTTTCTTCGTCGAAATCCCATTCACTGCGGTCTATTGATCCATCACATGCGCTCTGTGCTGCATATCAATGGTGTCAAGACTGCTGCGCCCAGCGGATGTCTTATGGCCACTACACAACTCTACCAGGCCCTTCGTCAAGAGGGTCGCATCCCTAAAGGCGAAGCGTGGGAGGACCTAGAGGAGTTCTGGGGATACCAAGGCAACCCGTGTTTCTTTATTGGAAATCCGCCCAAGGACCTTGAGGGCTACTACAAGAACTACTCTCTCTGCCTGGGGACTTCGCTCACCAATTGGGCACCGAACAGGCGGAGCGCCAAGCCTACCGAACATAAAGGCAATGCGCCAAACATGAAGTTCGATGGCTGGGTGTCCCTTTCGTTGGATAATCGCATTCGTGTGGATGTTGACCGTGAGCCTTGGACAACTGCTACTGTCGGAGAACTCTTGACGGAAGGTCGTAAGAAGGCAATGATGGATGGCAAGGGGCATATTCAGGAGGACCTGAAGCAAAAGGCTAAGGAGGCCAATGTGAGTCCCAACAAGTCCGTATAGAAATTCTGCTAACAGATTGCAGCTCGAGGCAGTACCGAACTCTCCAAGTGGTCTCATCGAACATCTCGCCCAAGTCATCAACAGCGAAATCCCCCGGATCAGCTTCAACTACTTCACCATGCACAACATTGCCTGGTCCCTCCTAACCGATCTCAAGCGCGCCCTCACCACCGAAGTCGGCCCCGAGTTCCTCAAGTACGTACCCTCCGAGGACCAGCTCCCCTTTGTAGTAGGCTACGTCTTCTCGACGGCCGCAGGGCACGGAAGCACTGATGTTCGAGAGCGCGGGGTGGGAAACAATAGGTTCCTCAACGTCGCCACGGAAGTCATGGAGGATTTCTTACACGGGGGTAAAGGGGATGTTATCAAGGAGGCGAGGGAGACGCAGGTTAGGCCGGAGGATGTCGAGGATGTTGATGTTGATGGGTCGGAGCTGTGGGGGCCGAAGAAGTTCAAGATGGAACAGATGAGGCGGGACGGACACTTGGGGGGAAGGGCGAGTAATACTGATATTGAGGAGGTTATGAGGCTGTTGAAGATGATGGGTTGATTGTGATTGAAGGAGGTGAGTTTAGGAAACGACGGATGTGTTGGCAGGTCAGGTACAAGTATGACATGAATAATAGTAATGATGCACGAAAGGTGGTGTTAGACAGACTACCCTTGGCATAACTTGCATGTGAGTAACCTGGTGCCCGGATTCCCAGACGTTCTTAACAAAAAAGATAAGAAAGTCCCTATGATACAATACAAATACACGACCTTTATTGATCAAGTAATAAGCATACATCAAGCTCGACTATACACGTCCTCCAAGTCGAGTCTTCCACGTCAGATAACCAGCATATCCCACCACTCCCGTCAACGCCAACCTGCCTACGGCCGCCAGTAGATTCTGATTGGCCCTCTGCATAGTCTTCCTCTTCATGACCTTGCTATTCCTCCGAAACGTCTCACCATCATTGAGGTGTGGAAACGGCGCCTCCACCATCTTTCCTGTCTCAGGGTCCTGAACCTCTGGCACCGGAACACCAAGATACTCACACAGCGGTCCCCAGCCCTCTGTGATGGTGTACTCGATGTACCGATCCGCCGGGATTCTGTCGTGGAATTCTTGATATTGCGCCTTGTACCATGCAATAGCCTTGTCCTTGTCATTCCCGTGGTCGTACTTCTGAACCAGAGATCTCATCGATTTGCTATACTTGGCCATATACTGGAGATCCGTATCAAGCAGAAAACAGTAAATCATAATTAGTTTAGCCAGAAAGCCCTTTGGGGTGGTTATCAGATAGATGCTGTTGAGCACGCTCTCATACCACTTCTCAGGGTCTCGGTTCATGATAATGACTTTAGCTTCAGGGTACAGCTCCGCTAATTCAGGGCCAAAGAACGCAGCGGGAACATCACACACAGCCTGGCAATCGCCGAGCAAGCGGTCCCAGTCTGCGCGGGTGAAGGTCCCCTTATCGGCGTACTTTGCTTCCATGGCACGTACCCATTCAGGGGCGCGGGTGGGATTGTTGAAGAGAGTTTGCATGTGGTAGCAATCGTGGAAACCAAGCTGCCACAGAGCATTACGAATACCTATTGGTGTGTTTCAGCTCCAATTTTTCGGGTAGTAGATTACGCGCGTAATTGTTGAGAGGGGGGGAGCTTATCAACCCCCTGAGATAGATAGATAGAACTAGAAGCAGACGTACTCAACGTTCCTGTGCGATGGACGCCACAGACGATGACGCGCATTGGCACGATGCGATCAGGAATGGTGTACGTGGACGTTGACATTGTGATGTTGTTTCGCGAGATGACGATGTTTCAATGGTGGTGCAGGGAGATTATTGATGCCCAGATCTTCAAGGGTAGAGAGAGTGAGTGTCCGTGAGTGATGGCCTAACCTATTTCGCTTCGCGTCAAGTGAACGCGCTTGGGCGTCTGTCTCGGTGAGTTTGACCTTGTCTCGAGGTGTAGACCCAATGAGACTGAAGCTTGTTTATTGGGGGGTGCTTATCATGCCGCTAGCCAATTGTGATACGTTGAACAACTGACTACTAAGGTACATACATACTGTAACTGGAGAGAGAGTCTACGGAAATAGAAACAAGATTGTTGCTGGTGATGAGCTTATTAGAAACGGACACAATCAGATTTGATATCGTGTCTAGAGCTTTCTAGTCCAAGCTTGGCTTTTGTCTATCGGCGCTATGATCCACTGATGGTGGATGCTCCGGACAAGCCGGTATCCGGGTGGATCTCAAGATATGCTGCATCAATGGAGCCCAAAGAGCCTCTTAAACTCTAACATGTGATTGCAGGGAATGCCAAGTTATGGATCTGGTGGTGTTGAGTCGAGATACTGGCTCACCATTCAACGGCTGCTGGACATTACGCGTCAGAATACGAGCCCTCAGTTGATTGTAAAGGTGAGGAAAAGAGACAACGAGTGACCGCCTCAGTACAGTGCAGTATCCGCACGTCAGTTCGCATATCAATCACACCAATCAAGGAAACCAAGAGTGTCGATCAACTGCCAGTCCTGCATGGCCAACGTTCAAGGCGATTCTCTGGTCTTCTCTTGGTTCTTCAGCAGAGCAAAGATGGTGTGAACTAAAAACTGAACCATCCCGGGAATATTGTCAATAAGGTAGCCAGAGAGCCTCAATTCCAAATGCCAGAGCCAGCTCCCTCTAGCGCCCAACCGGCCCCTAACCGATCGCTGCAGGGCTGTCCTGTGCCTTAGCTGCAGAGCCCATCGTCCCCTGAAGCACAGGGCACTTCAAGGTCTCAGCGGCCCGCACGTGGCGGTGGAAGAAGCCCGTTGGAAGCTCTCCCCGTCTAGCTCTGGCTTCTAATTATTGTACCGGCAGCCCGGGTGCAGTGAGCGAGGGAGGTCTTTGCCGTTTTATCTCACGCCCTCCCCGAACGAGTAATCCGAGCGTTTGCTTCTTTTTTTTTTTTTTTTTCATGATAACCAAGACACTTTAGCCGGACCAATCGAAGGGCCTGGATCAAACATGATGAGACCGGTCCAAGACGACAGGACAGGTCTGAAGCGAGGATGGGCCTGTGTGGGTTGAGCAAGGGAAGAAGAAGAGCAAAGACTTTGCTTGGTTTGAAGAGAATTCCAGTGTATTAAGCATTTTCATCATGCATGACGAGTGTTGCGTGTGAGATAAGAAACACTTTTCATGACTCGACGCAAAAACACCAAAAATGATATCGCCAGTCAATACCAGCTCAACAACATGCCACGAATGCTATGACGAGCCCTCTATAGGCCCAGAAACCAAGGAAACAAGCACACCATCATCATCATATCCATCAACTTATATAGCATCATCGCAGAGTTAGTTAATCAATGAACTAAACCTAGCATGTCCCGTCTCGGGCTTGCTCTCGGCGACCCACAGTCCTTATCACGCAAGTTTGCCGCCCCCGTAGCCACATCAATACACCACAGCCAAGGGCGAAAAAACTATACAGCAGAGGCCCAGTTTTGTTTTTCTTGTTCTCGCCCCGGAGCGAGACTATACACACACAGACGGACACAGACGGACACAGAATAGTATGTAAATCATGCCCCCCTTGATCGACAACATGATCAGTCCTCCAAACTCAGTTTTGCCCTCGAGGGGCCCGGTCCTTTAAAACAAGAACAACTCGCTTCCCCAATTTCCAGACCCGATATTTTCTTATCATCAAAATACTCATTCGTCATGCTATCTGAACAGAATGATAGCGGGAGTGGGAGCGGCGGGAGACCAAGCCAGGTTCACACTCCCCTCCGCAAGGAAAAGAAGCGAGTAGGCTTCCACTCCAGCAAAGACTCCTCCGGAGAGAGCAGCGACTCAGCAACTCGCCAACAACAAGCACGACAGCAGCGTCATGATGAGGGTGTTTTCTCGCCGGCTGGGTCACCGAAACTAGCTCCTGGAGAATTACCCCCAAATGCACCGGATGCTTACGAACTAAGCCTTGCTCTCACAAAGATCTTGTCCGCTGAGCAGGAGAAGAAACGACAGGCCCAGACTCTCGCACCAGATACCCCGGATGGAGGACCAAAGCGGCCGAGGCCCGCGCTGAGGAGAAATACGAGCTATGATGATCCTAATGAGCGGGAGAGGGCGGACCAGGCGGAGTCGAGGACCACGGAGAGACAGTATCGATCTATGGCTGATGCTCGGCAGAGAGCTGATCGGCTGGCTGTCTCGTTGGGGAGCTACTCTGCCCCTGGGTCGCGACGAGGATCGCTTGATCTCGAGGACGATCCCTCGTTTAAGCCGTTGATCGAGGACTATGATAACCCAAAGGGTTCACCACCAGCTGGGTCAAACACCATTGAGGATGCAGGATATTTCGGTCTTCGGCAACGCATAGCCAACTCTGATCGCTTCCAGCATCACGCCGCGGCTGAGAATCTGGTCAGGTCTCACACACGCAAGGGGAAACGGGATCTGTTCACCCAGCATCCCAACGGCGGACCAACATCTGGTACAGCTACACCCGTTCTCCAACAAGCCTACGCCCACGACTACGTTCCCCGACCGGACCAGTACCGCGGCGGTATTCTCTCCTCGCTGCTCAAGTTGTATCACGATGATAGAACACCAGGCAGTGGAATGAACACGCCCAAGGACACGGGTACACCACTCATGTCGCCGCGCAACTCACCACCTGTATCCCGTCCTGGATCATCTAATGGAACGCCTCCTATTCGATCACCGCCTCGCTCACGACCGGCGAGCGGCTTGTTCAATTACCACAAGAACAGACACTCAACCTCTTCGCTTGCACTCACGGAGTTGATGAAGTCCTCTTCCATGTTTGCGGCGCCAGCTTCAGCCAACATCTCTGATAAATGGGCTGAGAAGATAAAGCAGCAACCGCCGCCCCCGAAAAAGCGCGACAAGGCTCGGATCACCATTCATATTGCGGGTATTATCCAACGACATCGGTATCTACTCAAGTTGTGCAGAGCTCTTATGATGTATGGTGCGCCTACACATCGGTTGGAAGAGTACATGACCATGTCATCTCGAGTCCTCGAAATCGAAGCTCAGTTTCTGTACCTCCCTGGATGTATGATCATCAGCTTTGATGATAGCACTACGCATACCACTGAAGTCAAGCTCGTTCGTGTGCCGCAGGGTATCGACCTCGGTCGTCTTCGAGACGTACACAACATTTACAAAGAAGTTGTCCACGACAAGATTGGCGTTGAGGAAGCGACCAAGCGACTTGACGACGTCAACGCACGAAAGGACAAATACAACGTCTGGATCCGAGTGTTTCTATACGGCGTCGCATCAGCTTGCGTTGCGCCCTTCGCTTTCCAGGGCCGGTTCATCGACTTGCCTATTGCCTTCTTTCTCGGATGCATCGTTGGCATTCTTCAGCTTGTCTTGGCCCCCAGCAATGAACTGTACGCCCACGTCTTTGAGGTTTCCGCCGCCCTCATCACGTCGTTCTTCGCTCGAGCATTCGGCTCCATCCAAAACGGCAAGCTCTTCTGCTTCAGCGCATTGGCGCAGAGTAGCATCGCCTTGATTCTTCCAGGCTACATGGTCCTCTGCAGTTCTCTCGAACTCCAGAGTCACAACCTCGTCGCTGGTAGTGTACGCATGGTGCACGCTCTCATCTACACTCTCTTCCTTGGATACGGTATCACAATCGGTGCTTCGCTCTACGGCATGATTGACAGCAACGCAACGAGTCGCTCAACGTGCGATAACCCTCTTGGACGAGAATGGTACTTCCTCTTCGTTCCTGGGTTCACCATGTGTCTCTGCCTCATCAACCAGGCCAAGTGGAAGCAAACTCCCGTTATGGTCGGGATGGCTTTAGCCGGTTGGTCAGTCAACAGTTACTGCGCTGAGTACTTTGGAGGGAACGGCCAAATCTCCAACATGCTGGGTGCTTTGACAATCGGTATTCTTGCAAACTTGTACTCTCGAATGGGTCGACATGTCGAAAATAGATACCTGGACTTTATCGACTGGTGGAAGCTCAAGGTTCGACCGCGATATACCAAGAAGAAAATCGACTCTGACTCATGGTCTCTCCCAACCCTCAACGACCCTGAGTCTCGACCTGGGACACCAGAGAAACAAGAAGAACCCGAGAAGAAGCCCAGAAAGGTCGGGTACAGTCTGGCAGCAGCTGCTATGCTTCCTGCGATTTTCGTGCAGGTTCCCTCTGGTCTTGCAGCTGGTGGTTCTCTGTTGGCCAGTATCACCATGGCTGATGAGATTACCAAGAACGGAACAAAGGTTGCATCTGACATGAACACTATGGGCAATCTTGAAGGAACTGCTTTCAATGTCTTGTTCAAGGTTATTCAAGTTGCCATTGGTATCAGTGTCGGTTTGTTCATGAGTGCACTTATCGTCTACCCCTTGGGTAAGAGACGAAGTGGACTGTTCAGTTTCTAAGCTGAACACACAGTCATTTTTATGTTGTTTTTCATTATAGTCGTAATATTAGAGCGGCAGGTGTTTCAATGATGGCTTAACACAGCGGATATACAAAAGTAACAAGGGAAATTGCTCGGAGTTTATGTTTTCTTTGTCATACTGGAATCAGGGTTGAAGCGACTGGCGCAAAGCAAGCGATGGGTTTCCTTTTATATACACACACAGATATACACCACTATAGATACGGAACGGTAATGACCGGGATGAACAGGATAGGATATACAGGATATAGCGCTGATAATAATATTTTTTCTACTGAGAAGCTACCTATTTTTATTCTATAAAACACGTCGTGTTGCACAAGCTGGAGCCATACGGAATTTGGGACTGGATCTCGATCCTCAACTGATAATACAGTGACGTCAGGTTCCCCAACTCACCCAACCTCTCATTCCACCCTCCACCAAAGGCTTCTCGAACAACACACAAAATTCTAGCCTCAAATTGGCCAAACCTTTTTCATTCATCAGCCAACGGACAAAACCGCAGGCATGAAGATCCGTTCATCCCGCATCTCAGGCTCAATAGCAAAAGCTATAAGCCAACGCCACGGCAAGTCAAAGAAAGGCATCCTAAAGACCATAATCGCCTTCTTCCGCCTCTTTCGCCTCCTCCTGACGCGCTATCGCTCCATCGACTTTCTCGCTCTGCGCAAAGAGGTCTGGCAGCTTGATGAAGGTGAATATAACGAGTCTTTCCAAGCACATGGGGAGGACAATGCCGAGCTCGTACCCATCGGTGATCTAGGGTACAGTGGCTCTACGTTTTTCACGACGGCTAATGAGAAGTACCTCATCAAATCGCTCCCAAGACGCTTTGAACATGATTTCTTCGCCAAGGAGTTGCTGGATCCGTATGCGGGACACATGAAGTTCCAGCCGCATAGTCTACTTGTGAGAATTACCGATCTGGTGGTTGCGTCGCAGGCGAGTATCGGTGGCATGATTGGTGCTGCGCCGACGCACCATATTGTCATGGAGAATCTACTCTACGGAAAACCAAAGGGTGATGAGGGAAAGAAGTGGGAGACGTACGATCTCAAGCCCAATGATTATTTCTTTCCGGAGCGAGATATCGCAGACGGTGCTCTTGTGCCAAACAGCGTTATAGAGCGTCTCGTTGACGAATTTCCCGACAAAGTCCGTGTTACACACCAAGCCAAACAAGAGCTTGTATCCCTACTCTTTGCAGACTCTGCACTCCTCGCCTCACGCAACGCCGTGGACTACTCCCTGTTCTTGGTTCGGTACCCGCAAGGCATGGAAGTCCCAGTTGTGGAATCGGATGCAGGACGCTGGCGAAGGGGTGTCGATGATGTGGAAGGGAAGTGGACGTATCGATGTGTTGTGCTGGACTTTTTCTGGGCCAAGCATGCTTTCCAGGCGAGGGCATTGACGAAGATTGTCAAGCTTTTCAACAAGGTTGCGCACAAGGGACCGATGAGCATCACGGCGGACCCGGAGGAGTATCGGGAGAGGTTTATGAAGATGGTGGACGAGATGGTTATTGAGGGGTAAAGGATGCAGTATTGCTTGATGGTTTGTTATTTGCTCATGGATTATGAAAAGCACGGAGTTGAGGGAAGGTTTCGTTTATTGCTATGATGATACCACTTGTCTTGTGGTGGGTAGGGACAACTTTGTCACGAATAACGTCTAATGCTCTCAGTTATTTCATATGATTTAAAAATATCAATGAACGTCTCTACGGTCAACCTGTGAGTGATTGTTCGTGTAATAAAAAGCCGGGTTGAAGGGCGACAACCTCAGTTGTCTCGTCCCCATATCCACTCAGTGACACTATTCCCAAACTACTGAGTCTTTACTTGACTTTCAAATTGTTGGCATTTCCGAACATCAACTTCAAATTGTGAACATTTATGATACGGTCGATACTAGAATATAGCCATATACCATAGAAGAGAATAAAAAGACAAGTCCGTACCTGTTGAGTTGTTGCTATAATAGTTGATCACCACCAAAACTCTACCCTGAAACTTACTTAGCTCACCCGAGATTAGATTACAACAACCCCAACCCCTCAAACTTTCGCAAACCACTATCTTCAACACTCACAGCCCTCATCCACGATAATCAAGATGACATACTACTGCACAGACTGTAATCGTCGGTTTATGAGCGCGAACAACCTCCGGATGGTAAGCTCATGCCCAGTAGTCGAGTGACTTGTTAATTCTTTCAGCATCTAAACTCCAAACTTTATCGCGTATCATTAGTGAAATGCCCTTTCTTCAGAGTCGCCTGCAACACAGCAACAGGTCTATACCACCATCTTGAGCGAGTTTCATGTCCTCGCGTTCCCTTGGATCGCAACAAGCTATACCGCTACATCAAGAAACTCGATCATCGCAGTCTTACCACGAACAAAAAGTTGGCATGGTCCGGTGACAAGACGTATGATCAACCCAACTGCAGCGTGGAACCCCTGGTCCAAAGCTTTCGAGTGCTATCTATGCCACAAGCTGTACATGACACTTACTCCTATGAGGAAGCATCTTGAGTCGCCGAGACACCAGCAGAGTCTGTATCACTGTATGAAGCGATCTTGTGGGAAGGAGTTCAAGAATGTTGGCGGCGCTGATAAATCACCTTGAGAGTGAGAGCTGTAAGATAATGCGGTTTCAGCAGCTGCAGAAGAGTATTGCTACTATTGTTGATCCTCATAAGATGATAGCTTTACCATGATGGGTGATAAATGCTTGGTGTTGACGTTGTATCTGGTGTATTTTGCTTTGGGTTGAGGAATCGGTAGTCGATGAGACGCTCATATGAGGTCGGTTTGGAATGGCATATTGTATCTGCTGTATAGTAGTAATTAGGCACCAAGATTTGGGTCTTTTTGAGCTCGCATGGTACCTGTCTTCTTTGCTCTTGGGGGGTCTGAGTGACTAGGCTCACCAGAACTGCACTGTAGTTCAACGAACACTGCGGAACACACTCCCTGGACAGCGAGCCTTGGAAAGATCGGATGGCTCAATTTTCAGCTGATACCTTAAAGACCACCTGCACCAAATCTTTTCAGCCTGCAGGCCTTGATCTCATCACGTGCACCCATATTCTGGTGCGTCTGCCTTGCCTCCCAACTCCTTGACTCCGTCTTTTCTCATCTGAGTAAACAACATCATCTTCCAAACCTCACTCTCATTTTCAGCAAAAACAACCAAACCTGACTCAACAGCCATCCAGTGCAAGATGTACTCGTGCGGGACTTGCTAGAGGCAGTTCCCTGCAGGAGAACACTCTCGCAATCAACACTGCAATGCAACAGGTCACTATGCACCTAACTGGGAGTGCGACGCTTGCGGTGCCGGCTTCCGTCGACGCAGGCAGTTACAGGATCATGAAGCCTTCTCATGTTCTCACTATTCGAGCCACAACCAGCAGTTCTCAGGCTGGCGTGCCCCTGGCCAGGTTTGTTTACTGACAGGCAACTGAACCTCAAATACTGATATTGGCAGCACTCCAACTCCAGAAGGCATCATGGACAGAACTATTCCAGCGTTTCGGCCCCCCAGAACGGAGTCTCTTGTCCCTTCTGCCAGGCACACTACCAAGCTGCCAGTGGCGTTGTTCACCATCTCGAGCGCGGCTGTTGCCCCAACGCGCCTCTGGACCGTGACACACTGTATCAGGAAGTCAGACGCCGAGACCCCAATGGCTTTGTCTGCAACAAACTTCTTGAGTGGCATGGAACAGTATCCTATCAAGCAACATCTCTCGCCTTCAACTCACGCTACGGACAGTACGAGTGCTACTTCTGTGGCGACTTGTTCAGACAGCTGTCGAGCCTGAACCAGCACCTGGCCTCTCCTCGCCACCAGCAGGAGCTCTATCACTGCCCAAACAGAAAGTGCCTCAAGGAGTTCACCACTCTCGCTGGTATGGTCAACCACCTGGAAAGCGAATCGTGCCGCTTCCTACGTTTCGGGGCTGTTCAGAATGGTATTCGGGGCTTTTTCACTTCGGATCGCTCGATTGCGTTCTGAAGGACAACTGGAGTCCAGGTCGATGTTCGATTTAGTGAAACACATCACTGAAACCTCTCACGGGGGTGAGTGAAAGCTGGCTGGTACTAAGTCATGGTACAACATCTAAGGGCATGAAGGAGAAACAAGTTGAACTCGAGTTCTACTTTGTGGTTTAACCATCCGCACGATGGGATGGGATATTATCAATGATGGAAGAGTCATGTATCATCACCATCAAGGAGTGGCAATGACACCCAGGTTGTCACATAATCATTTGGTCACATTATTCACTCATTAGCAGAGTCAGCAAGGAGGTCCATCTGCTGTTTGTACACATCTTAGCTTTTACAAATACTTGCTTCTTTTTCATCCCCGACAGCATCTTTTTTTGTCCTTGACTGATGCCCTGACTCGTTGAATCAATTCACTCTTCCACTCACAGGCGCCAAAGTCAATATGAGTAATCACAATACCACATCAAGTTGCGTCAAAATTAAGGCTGACATTTTATATACTAAATAGGTATGATGCTGTGGCAATATCCAACAAAAGCTAGCGGCTGGCAATGATCGGCAACCACCTGACTCGCACCGATATAGCCGATATGGACAATGAAGCATACGCGGAATCGCAGCAGCTTCCGCTGAAGTACACAGATGATATTAAAGCTGTGGGTTCACATATAGCTAAATCATCCAAGCGTGAAGTCATAGGCTGAACGGGAGTCTTGCGGCTCATCCGCGTGTTTAGTCTGGCAAGCTATCAAAAAGGGACTTGGACCAAGACTTGAGGCTCATCGGACCTTTTAATGCGAAAGGAGGGTTACATCGATGACTTGCTTGTACTGTATCCAGCGATTGATTGCTTAGCTGCGGTAGTCAACTTCTTAACCATAAGCAGTTACTCTATTATATAGAGCCATGTTATTTATTAGACAAATGACCTTTACTCAATGCAAGGTCCCATCGGAAAATTCTTCTCGTAAGCTTCAGCCTCATACGTTCTCTCGAACGATATTAGATGGAGCCACTAACTCATCGTTCGACGCCGTCCCGCCCGTTAGGTAAACCCTAGTTCCCGGCCCCATACTCGTCGGAAAACTCGTTAAACCCGTGTCCGGGGATGGTTTTGTTGAAAGAACCAACACTCCGAGCCCAGTCCCGGTGACAGTAAATGTGGACGATGTTGGGGAAACCCTTGGTCATAGCAACAAACGTCAATTCATCAAGAGCTATGTTCTATTCTATCTTATCTTAAGCATACTTGTTCACCATCTTGAGGATAGCCTCGTTAATTTCTTTAGGGTTCGTAGCGCTCAGGTAATGGCCACCACCCTCGACAAAATCAAGCGTAGCCTCGGGGCTAGAAGTGAAGAGCTTGATATGCTCAGCAGGAACAGTCGTGCCAAACACAGGATCGGCAGTGCCCTAATGTCACCAATGTCAGTCTCTGCCGAAGTCATTGGAGGTCAGCTTATTCTTTTCACTCACCTGGAGCCAGTAGACGGGGCACTTGACGTCTCGCAAGCGGAGAAGCAGACCATCCCTCTCAAAGAGGTTGACAACGGCGATCCGCAGCTTCTTTCGGCCCTCGTCTCCGCAATAAACCTCCTTGAGCGTCGCGTCCCAGAACGCGAGCGTTTCAGGAGATGGGTTGCTTCCGAAGCCTACCGACGAAACGAGACCGCGCCAAACGTCGTCGACGACAAAGTCAGGCGTGGGCGTAGTGCTGTGCCAGTTCTCATAGAAGGGGCCAAGCTGAGTCTTAGGGTCCCAGCAGCCCTTCTCGCGAGACTCGGCGGACTCGTAGTCCATGGACGTGCCAAGCGGGAGGACGCCGAGGATCTGTTCCAGTGGAACGGGTGTGTAAGTCAGGGGGCTTCAACGTAACCGGGTATGAAAAAAGGCCACTGCCAAAGGTGGACTTGTACTTGTTGAGACAAACGTACCTTTTCAGGGGCTAGAAGAGCCATGCGAACGACGATCCAGCCGCCAGCGCTTGTTCCCAGGGCAAAAGCCTTGTCGACGCCAAGAGCTTCCATGACCTGGAGGTTCATGATGGCTGAGTCCCAGTAGGTGAAGTGCTCTGACTTTGAGCTTGTGGCGCCATGGCCGAGGGGCTCAATGGCGAGGAGGTTGACCTTGTCAGTGAGTTCTTGGGCAGAGAACTGTGCTTCAAAGAGAGATGATGTGGTGCACATGGAGTTGACGAGCACAAGGGTAGGTTTGCTAGAGTCGATTCCAGAGCCCGAGACACGATAGCCGGCATCGATGCCTCCCAGGTGGGGAACCTTGATAGTAGATTTGGCAGCCATTTTTGCAAAAAGTAAACAAGATGTTCAGTCACGGCACAGTGCTGGTGTGATGAATGGAAAGGTAGTGAGGTAAACGCTTGGTATGATTCCGAAAGAAGAGCTAGAGAACTGGGCTATGTACTATCTCATGGCAACCTGACAACCCACCCGATGGAAACGTGTGCTATACCTAGCGACGATCAGGGGGCTGGGACATGCGCAGAATTGAGTCGGTGGCCAGGCCTTGATCCGCAAGGGGATACTCCTCCGTGAGATGGACGACGCCGTTCCGCACCGGACTTGTGCGGAACCGGCGCGAGGCCCGCATGGAGCAGAGTCTAAGAAGTCTACTGTGATCAGATACTGAGAGCGTTTAGAAGGCGGGCCGGACCGTTGAGGTTATTCTGCTAAGTACTCTTCACCAACAACTGACTGTTTGTTGGAGATACCACATACGCTGATGTGCGAAATACTATTATGCAGGTATTGTTTCGTTTCACACGTTCTTTTTTTCCTCGGCATTCCCCACAGTCTAAAATTCATTGGTGAGGAATACGTTAGAGTGCTGACAGGCACAGGGATCAGACACCGACGCCACGGAGCAGGATCGATTATTCCCGAAGCCACACGCAGCAAAAGACAGGAAAATTCTTATGCATATGATGCATCAGAAGTTGGGTGTGTTCCTGAATCAGTCCCCTGCTGGTAAAATGCTACCCTATGAGCAAATATCTACCGAATGTCGTATAAGCTTGCCACTGTGTGATCGGCCAGTCGGCTCACTTACATAAACCCATGTCAGTTTTTTATCCGGGCTGAAGCATGATTCTGCACGAAGATGTATCATGAAAATATGGCATTGGGCAAGTTTGAAGATAGCATGATGGACTCATTAATAGATGTCTCACTATAGCGTCTGTGTCTCGCCTTACTTCTTCATAGCCGGGTCACTTCTACCAAAGAGAAGACAGGGCGGAAGACCTTTTCCTGGCTGTGCGGAAATGAATCCACAACCACGTTCTACGTTAGCGTAGAAGTCGAGTCCTAACCTCACTAACTACAGACCCTTGGTTCCATTGCTCTTCCCAGTCAAGACATGCTCTATTCTTCTTTGGGCTGGGATGTGAGCTGTCAGATGAGTTTTGACCATAGGTTCCACTCCCTCGATACTCTCCTGTGAATACATTATGTTTTAAACAATACTCCGTTCCTCTATTCCATTAGCTCCTCTTCTCTTTCATTGTAAACACTCTTTGATCATGGCCGAGTCTCAGCTTCCAGGCCTTCCTGGCTTTGACAAGCACAACATCCAACCATGGACTGTCGAGGTCGTTGTTTCCATGACTGTTTTGGCTCTGGTTTCTTGTGGTCTTCGGTTGTATAGTCGACATCTCAAGGCACAGAAGCTTTGGTGGGATGACTATGTGATTCTTTTCTCCATGGTAAGTCATCTAGGTGCAGCAATCGTCGTCTGTGGTGGAGTCTAACAGTTCAGTCATGGAACTTGATCGTTGTAGGATTCATCTTCGCCATGCACGCCAACGGGATGGGTATTCACGCGGATAAAGTCCCCGCGTCACAAATCGTGATGATGGCGAAGTGGCTAGTAGTCGCTGAAGTTCTATATGCTTGGAATCTCGGCTGGACGAAGCTGAGTCTTTTGCTCATGTACTACCGAATCTTCCGCGTCCCTTACTTCAAGAAGATGGCATGGCTTGTTGGATCGTTCGTCTTTGCTTGGGTCATCACCATTACCTTTCTTTTCATCTTTATCTGCATCCCAGTTGCCAAACTCTGGTATCCCGAGCTCCCTGGAAGATGCATTAACCAAGTCGGAACATGGATCGCCAACGCCGCCTCGACCATTTTCACCGATATCGTTATCTTGTGTCTACCACTACCCCCTATCTGGAAACTCCAGCTCGGCAAGTCTGAGAAGCTTGGTCTTACAGCCGCCTTCGCCATCGGATCCTTCGTCGTCTTCGCCTCGGCTTATCGAACCAGCGTTCTCTTCACCTACAGCAGCACCGATCCAAGCTACACCCTCGCCCCTACAGTAGGATGGACCGAGATCGAAATGTCAGCCGGCATCGTCTCGGCGAATCTCCCAACAATGTTGCCAGTTCTCCGGCTCGTCGCCAAATTCACCGGCCTCAGCAGCTTTGCATCAACAGTTCGCAGTAACGTCAGACCGTCAGGTGACAAGTCAACAAAGGGCCTCAAGTCCCACGAGAACACAGGCGCCGGGAGGAGTTCCAACGGCTCTTCGTCGACGAATATGTTCTACAGACTTCCCGACGACAATGACTCAACCGATCTGATCAAGGGGCCGAAATTCACAGAGACATCAGCACCAGTCAACACTAAATTGAGGCCTGATACTGAGGGCTTTGAGCTCACCACTACGACCTATAACGCCAAAATCGATGGTGGGAACTCGAGCAGTGAGGAGATATTGCAGGGCATAAGGGTGCACAGAGAGTTCCAGCAAACGGCTACACGATCGCCATGATCGAACGAGTCCGGAGCAACAGAAGTCATCCTATTATTATATAGACAAGATGCTAAAAGTAGGCGGCAATGTTAGAGGCGTTTGTATTTTCTGATTAGATCTAATACCCAATAAACAAGTCCTTCTTTTGAGATAATGCTTCTTCCTTCAACCTTACACCTAGAAGTTACTATGCGGACCGGAACAAGATCTACTGGTTTTTCAGCCCAAATAACGATTGACCTTGAACCATCACAGAAATTATCGTCCCTGTCGATCAAGATCTAACCATCAAACATGCGGCTCCACGTCAACATTCCTCTTGGCTCACATAGCCGGCCATTTCCGCAAAGGTTCCAGCCTCTTTACTCTCACTTGGCCCAGGGCAGTCTTTGGACATCACCATGAACTCATCATGATGTTTCATCTGGTGAATACACGCTCTGTATGGAGTTCACTCGCTTGGCACATTCCCCAGAACCTTACTTGGCCTGGGCGCCGAACAATGCTTCGCTCGATTGCGGATGCCATGTGGGAAGAGTATTAAGCGAGTTCCGATGTCTTTGATGGATGGATGTAACTTATATCCACTCGAAAATAGGGACTCATGTCTGTGTGTTTGTTCAGGGAACAGGGTAGCAGTGATTCAATCATGGATTAGAGCTTTTTGCGTATAATTCAACGACGTTGGGTTTATAAATGCCTGTGACTTGGAGTCCTATGATTTCAGGCCTTCGTTTTTATCATGAAGTGCCACCGTAGAACGAGGAAATATCTTGATGACTGAAATCATATCTATCAATCATAGGGCCAATCTCTCCCATTCAGCGATTTATATCAGCTTTTTATCTTTTTTCAGCCTATGAACACATACTATACTATTTAGTTATTTAGCATCAGAAGCAGTGCTAAATCTTGCTCCTGGTGGTTGTTACATTGACGGAAAGGCTTTGAGGCTTGTGTCACAGCCGAAAACCAGATAGGCAAGTCTATTTGAAAACACGGCGAAACATGCCTATGTTATTCTTGGTAGCAGTTTGTTAATGGAAGCATATAGATAACAAAATGTTGCTGTTTGCACAAACACTGACCCTATCATTTGACTTTGACCTTCTTATGTGGACCAAGTCTTCCCAAGCCTATAGGGTATAGACTTGAGCGTGATAAAAAACCGTCAAAGAGTCCCTTTGATTTATACTAACTTAGATAAAACATTTTTATTGTTTAGAATTAAGATCATCAGTTTTGTTATCTCCTCTAGCCTAGCGCATAGAGAAAGAATGGACCAAAACCAATAATCTATTCCATACCAGCTGAGTTATGTACATGTCTTTGGATTATCAATGCAGGGGGTACAGGGTAGGACTATCTTATCTGCACGTGACCTTGGGCAGCGGCTCATCTCAGGCTAGCTGCACCGCTCTTTGGATATCGATGTTGATGCCCCTGGCGAGACCGTGTTACTCTGCGCAGCGCATTTCAATGAAGCCGGTTTAGCTGTTGATATTTCCTTTGTCCCCCTGCGTCTTACCGCCTTTGAGCAATCCCCAATCAAGCGCCCCATTGGTCAACAATTCTACAGCAATCATCTCTTTCTTCAGCGCATCCTCCACAGACACGTCACGAAACGAAGCTCCCGCCAAAACTTGCTGCCGCCCCTCCCCCGCCGTTTTCTCCACGAAACCGATCTCGCATACTCCTTTTCCCCCAACACCCAACGATAGCAAATCCGACTCTTGGAAATACAGTAGACACAAGATCTTGGGACCCCTAGTGCTCTCCTGAGCGGAGCGATACAAACCGCCATCATGAGCCGGACGTTGACGAGCCGGCAGGCCGAGGAGCTGTTCGTACAGGGGAGCTTCTGGAGCTTTGATTTGCCCATCTGACACTGCTGCAGGCATAAATCCATCATCGCCTACCTAGCCGCAAATAACCTACAAGAAAGCGCCAATGCCATGAGGACGGAGCTCAGTCTTGGAGAGGATGCTTTCGACACGGCTACCGCCAAGAAATACGAGACGCTGCTGGAGAAGAAATGGACAAGTGTCGTGCGGTTACAAAAAAAGGTACGGCAGCAGATGCGCGTACCGTAGCTTTGCTAATGGAGCGTTTCGTAGATCATGGACCTAGAAGCACAGAACAATGCCCTTCAGACAGAACTTAATAGCGCTACACCGACATCTCTCTCTAACCGAAGAGGAGATCCATCTTCCTGGCTCCCAGCCGGTCCTCCACGACACGTCCTTCAATCGCATCGAACGCCCATCAACTGCGTTGCCTTTCATCCGATCTTTTCGTCTATCGCATCTGGAGACGAAGATGCTACTATCAAGATCTGGGATTGGGAATTTGGCGAGCTTGAAAGGACGGTGAAAGGACACACCAAAGCGGTCCTCGATCTCGATTACGGTGGCCCGAAGGGCCATACGCTCCTTGCGTCTTGCAGTTCCGATTTAACCATCAAGCTATGGGATCCCTCGAACGAGTACCAAAATATTCGCACACTACCCGGTCACGACCATAGTGTGAGCGCAGTCCGATTTATACCCTCGGGAGCTCCTGGGGCGCCGTTATCGGGAAATCTGCTCGCAAGCGCCAGTCGAGATGTTACAGTGAGAATATGGGATGTTACGACAGGATATTGTGTCAAGACGATAAGAGGACATGTCGACTGGATTCGTGATGTTGCTCCGTCACTGGATGGCAAATACCTACTATCGACTGGCAACGATCGAACAGTGAGACTCTGGGATATTTCAGTACCAAACCCCGAAGCCAAGCTCGTCATGATTGGCCACGAGCATTTCGTCGAGTGCTGTACCTTTGCACCACCAGCAGCATACTCGCACCTAGCTACTCTAGCCGGCGTAAAGAAAGCGCCTCCAGCAAGCAGCACGGCGGAGTTTATGGCGACCGGTGGCAGAGATAAGACGATCAAGTTGTGGGACGGCCGAGGAACCTGTATCAAGACCCTGGTAGGTCATGACAACTGGGTTCGAGGTCTTGTGTTCCATCCAAGCGGCAAATTCCTTCTATCTGTATCCGACGACAAGACGATTCGATGCTGGGATTTGAGCCAAGAAGGAAAGTGCGTCAAGACTGTTGAAGGAGCCCACGAACACTTCATTACAAGTCTGAGATGGGCGCCGCCTATCATCAAGGACAAGGGTCCGACTGAGGAGGCCAATGGTGATGTGGGCACTCCCAAGAAAGCGGCGGCTGCACCTCAGGATGTGCAGATTCGCTGTGTCATTGCTACAGGAAGTGTAGATATGTCTCTTCGAATCTTTTCGCGGTAGTTGGATACAGCATACCTGAGTATTGGACATAAACCAGATGAAGCTGCTCTCACAATGACCCAATGGCCCAGCGACGTGCCAAAGAGCACGATGCCGATGCAGGTCGCCCGCGACATGTCTCAGCCCCCAACAGAGATTCCCTTCTATCGAACGGGCGGAAACATCACATCCCGACCCGTCTCGACCTTTTAACGGTTCAGAAAGGCGTAGGTTCTCGCCAGGAACCGGCACTCCCATCTATCAAATCATAACCATATTTATAACAAAACAACAAACCAAGACAAACCTCCTTTCTACCGATGGTTCCACCCGTCAAAATGCGTCTGGTGCATGGGGATTTTACGAATAATGTTTGATACCCAAGCGATATTTGGTACGGACAGTTGATCTGATGATATGCTGTTTGGAGGGAGGAAGTGTGAGTGAGGGAGGGAGGGGGGTTGGGATGGAAAACTTTTGGGAAAAAAAGCAGGCATAGACGTCAGGGGCATCATAGAACGGAAATTTTACGTATTTATTTTAATTATTGAGCGAGTTAAGAGCCTGTGCTGTACCGAATATCTATGTGATGTGATTGAGCAAGCCGGAGCCGTGGATAATATTGAGGGGAACATTTATATGATGATCTGATAGAGCCTCATGACAGAGTTCTCAAGGTGAGTAATGTTGAATTCGCCTTTCCATTCAGCCACTTCTTACATAAATCGACACTGATCTAACGTCCGACAGTTTAATTAGTGCGCCTATCAGTGAAAAGTGTCCTAATTATTCTGCCGAAATGATGAAAGTGGTCGATTGAAGGTACGCATCAATGACGCCACGATCAAACAAGTCCCACTGTTGATTCACCTTTGGCGGCCGAACATGTCTATTAGAACGTCATCAATAATTCGTACGTCTTAATAATAAGAGCAATATCCATACCTAGGTAGCTGCTCTCTCATATCTAACCTCACCTTGTCAACGTCCGTGGAACAATCAAGAAGCTATCCTCAACATGTCTGCACGCATTGCTCGATCTTCAATGGCCTTGAGGCCCTCTCTCCCCATCCAGCGAGGCTTTCGCACAACCAGATTACTTCGACACAATGAAAAGGAACCTATCGGACCAAAGTCACAAGATAAGCCCATGAGCAAGGGTGACAAGTGAGTTGTGCTGAGGTAGAGTTGAGGATGTGGCTGATGATGAATAGCTCGCAGATTGTCATGCTGGGAGGTGTTGGTCTCGCAATCGGAGCCTTTTTCTTCCTCCTCCTGTCGAAACCCGAGAAAGCAAAGGACCAACCTGTCGACGGTACAGAGGTGAAGCACGTGAACACCAAATAAGAAGAGAGCAAGCGGGAGGATACGAGATACGAGAGAGTCTGGGGTTGGCAACGTGGATATGCAGGGTATAGTGATCAATGGCGTAAGCGATGATTATCTGTGAGAGGAATAAGAAAATAGGTCATCAATAAATAACAACAGAACCTATTACAGCTCTACCAAATCAATGAGGCAGGTCGTCATGTTACGGCATCTCCGAACCTATCACCGCAGAGCCTGTATCCCTGTCAAGTTCCCCGTAGGATCTAGTTTACAGCCTCAGAAGAGGCAGCCAAGCCAAAGCTATGCCTCTATTCGTCTGTGATGTGATATACACGTGCGTGTCGCAGTCGACAGACCGCGTAATCAGCACACGACGCGCATTTGAATCAATTTCAGCCTTCTTAGGCGTTTTTGTCCCCCGCCATGAGCATCAGCCCTACTGGGAATATATCTATTTCTATGGTTATATAGCTGAAGCTTGCCTCAGTCGATCTGACAATCCCCCACCTCAACCCCTTCTTAGCTTTCCCCACATACAATGGACGGCGACGGCTTCTCGGTTATTTCACTTACCTCGCTCGGCTCGAGTGTTTCTCACCGTGTCTTGTCCAGCGCCGAAGAGCTCAATGAACTAAACACTGCGCTTGAAGTCCCCGACGAGCGACTGTCCTCGTTCGCGACGAGGCTGTATCAGCTCCACCAGCATGTGGGAGTGCTCGAAACTGCGCTAAATAGCGCCAGCGCCATCTCAGGTCGGCTGCAGACTACGATAAGTCAGAGTCTTGGATCGTGCGATGTTGTTGCGACGGTGTTGAACAAGCAGGCCATGAGACTGCAGGCCGAGACGCTTCCGTTGCTGGATGAGGTGTTTTTGGTGGTCTACAGTGATGCTGTCGTTGCGTTTTCCCGGCTGTTCGCGTTTTTCGCAAAAGTTCTGTCGATGTAAGTGGTGCTCATCTCGCTCTGTGAACATTTATTCATGATGTACTAGCAAAGTTCGAGATGAACAAGATTCTGCTCTTGACACCAAGAGTGGAAGAGAGATCTTTGATCATGTCAACAGAGCTTGTCAAAAGGCTTCGCAGACAAAGGATATTCTCTTCACTGGGTCGCAGAACGACTCTTATGCGTCGAGCAGTAAAGGTCCTCTTCCAGGCGATATCGAACCCCCGCCTTATGAACCAGCGCAGCCTTCTTCAGCTCAGTCGCCGAGCTGCGAATTACCAAGCGGATCTTCCGGCTTTGCTAAAGGACTGTCCTCGCTGACAAACTCGTTCAAGGCCATGACAGCTGGTCTCTGGCCAAAGCCCGATCCTTTATCCACTGCCCTTTGTCAGGCTGCTCTTCGCGGTGATGTTCAGCAAATGAGCGGCTTACTCGCACAAGGAGCGAACATCAATGGACGGAACGGAGAAGGAAATTCGCCTCTGGGCTGTGCCATCTTGGCCAACCAGGAAGACGCTGTGCGGTTTCTTATCGGTTCTGGTGCCGACACCAACGGTAAAGATATGAAGATTCCACCGGTCTTCCTGGCCGCGTCAGTTGGAAGCATTGGCGTTGCAAAGATGCTCATTGACCAGGGCACTTGGAATGTCAACGCTGCCAGCTGGTCTGGACAGTCGTACTTTGTCGATGTATGCAACAGTGAGAACCTGGAGGGTATTCAGCTTCTCCTGGACAACGGTGCGAAGCCAAACACCACGAACACCTCTGGACGACCGGTTCTTGCACAGGCTGTCAAGAAGGGTAACCTGGAGCTTGTCAGAATGCTGCTTCAACACGGCGCGAATCCCGATACTAGCGATCTCTCGGGCAATTCGCTACTGTCTATTGCAGCGAGCCAGGATCGTATGGACATGATGAAGCTTCTTCTTGAAAGTGGAACAAACGCAAGCTCAAAGAACTTGAGTGGACTATCAGTACTCGCGGACGCTATTGCGAAGAGAAAACTTGACATGGCAGAACTTCTCCTCAAACATGGCGCCAATGCCAGCGCAAAGGATCTCGTCGGCCACCCAATCCTCGTCATCGCCCTGCGCGACAGCAAGCTTTCACAGAACGACAAAGTCCGAGCTGTCAGAATGCTTCTCGACCACGGCGCTTCACCAAACGTATCCGACGGAACATGGGGCGTCGCAGCGATATGCTTCGCCATGGAGACAGGCAACACGGACCTCGTGAAAATGATGCTCGCAGCCGGATCAAACACCAAGAAGAAGATGAGCAGCGGCGAGACGCTTTTGCTCTATGCTATTGATAACGGGAAGAGAGATCAGGCCAAGCTTCTTCTTGAAGCCGGCGCTGATGCTAATACGGCGGATAAGAAGGGCAGAACGCCGTTGATGCAGGCTATTTCGAGGAGGGATACGGAGCTGATAAGGGTTCTTAAGGCATATGGAGCTGATATGAATGTTGGAGGGTGTATTTCACCACAGGAACTGGCGCAGTCGATGGGTGATCTTGAGATTCTGCAGATACTAGGCTTTGGATCGTCTTCACACAGAGGACCAGCTCGAGCGCATTCACCACCGCCACCTGGGTATGATGCAGCGATGGGCAAGGTATAAGAGAGAGAGAGTAAATAAGCGGTTGATACCCCTGAATAATAATTAATACTTCTATTTTCCCAAAACGCCGTCTATGTCGCTGTCTTTATTGCTGTTTGAGAATCTCCTTCAGCCACCACACATGTATCCTCTCATCCTTTGTCAACTCAGGGTGAAAGCTAGTTCCTAGAACATTACCATGTCTGACAGCTACGATGTCCCCTGAATCATCCTTAGTATTGGCTTGTGATACGCCGGACTTCATCTTATCCACTCGACCTGGTAACTTGGCCAGGACCTCAACTGGTGGTCTTCCATCGTTAGATGAGCCAATGACTTCTTCCACGACGGGTGCGCGGATGAAGACTCCAGGGAAGGGCTTGTTGTCGTTCAAGAAGGGTAGATTCATTCCTGACTCGAAACTCTCCATTTGACGACCAAAGTGGTTGCGGTGAACGCGGACTGCGAGACCGCCAATGAGCTCTTGACCACCTTTCTTGGTAGCATTAGCTTCGTCTGAGAGGAGAATAAGTCCTGCACAAGTTCCCCAGACTGGCCTCTTCTGGACCCTGGTTTGTGTCAGTATACGTATAATCATTAAGAGACGGGGGCCACTTACTTGACATAATCTCTCAATGGCTCAAGGAGACCAGATTGAGCAGCGACGAAAGAGATTGTTGTGCTCTCGCCACCAGGAATGATGAGAGCATTGCACTGATCGAGCTCTTCTTTCGTGCGAACCTCGATGCAGTGAAACTTGGTCTTTGAAATACCTTCTGTAGAGGAAAGGTACTCTGCGGCCTTTCGAACAAGGTCGATATGCTCAGCAAAACCGCCCTGAAGGGCCAAGACACCGACCGTAAGACTGATCATTCTGACTTGGGAGTTGTCACCAACGATGATTTGCCAGAGAAACGTGAGATAATAAAAGACAAGGAGCGATAACGGGCAGTTTAAACTCGGAGCCTTTCACCGAAGGCAAAAAAGTCTTAGTCACTCGCAAGTGGCATACAAGATAGAAAAGGTTCCCCAGATTGATTCTGGTGATGGGTACCGGAGTGACCCAAAAGGGATTAAGACGTGCATTAGAGCGCATATAGGCTGCATGCACAACGGAGCCGCTAGGGCGTGAGTACCTCCGGATGACCCCGATTGTTCTCCGGGCTAAGAAAAATAAACAGTTGAGGAGGTGGTTGAACTATATTGAGTCAGTTGCTTGGCAGAGGTTGTTAGGTATTGGGTCTAGAAGGGCTGAGAGAAACAGTGCGTGTGCACCAGAGAGGGAGAGAGAAGATGGCTTATCGTGGCGCACTCATGCAAGATAAGAGATGCGTGAGATGTGTGAGATGAGATGAGACATTATCTATCTACGATCTGCCAAATGATTCCATCCATGATATCACAAGAATCTAGAACAACGCAAATGCAAATGCAATGCAATGCATGTACATCCCCCTCTTTGGATACTCCTCACCACGCGCAGCAAGTACCCTTTTGAGCCTCGTCTTCCCGACAATTGCCGCCTCTAAACCGGCACATGTCAATGAATCATCCAATTACTCTCGCTGTAGGGCGCGCTTAAAGATGGGCCGGAGCTGGTTACCGGGGTCTTTACAGTGGCTATGGCGCATTAGACTTGCATATTCGGAGGCCACGGCTGCAGTAAATTGAACTGTGTCATAGTTAGTTGGACCCTTCTTGACTCCGCACTCACGGCGCCGTATACCGGGTGCGGAGGCGGAGGGCCGGAGGTACGTACCTAGCAGTCTGGCTAGGAGAAACTCAAATATTTGTTCTTGTCAACTTCTTCTTTGAGTAATACCCTTTCTAGTCATTGACTCTGTCCTGCATAGGAGAAAAAACTTATAATCACCCGTTCCCCTCTTGTTCCACTCCAACTCTCCAACTCAAACCATACCCTCATACCCCCCCACTACCTTGTCTCTTTTACTACTACTTCACATCTTCACCATGACCAACGACTCCTCCAACACTGGTGCCGCCTCCAACGGCGAGGCCAAGTCCTCCTTCACCGTCAAGGCCGGCCTCGCCCAGATGCTCAAGGGCGGCGTCATCATGGACGTCACAAACGCTGAGCAGGCCCGCATCGCCGAAGAAGCCGGTGCCTGCGCCGTCATGGCCCTCGAGCGAGTCCCCGCCGATATCCGCAAGGACGGCGGCGTAGCTCGCATGTCCGACCCCGCCATGATCAAGCAGATCCAAGAAGCCGTCACCATCCCCGTCATGGCCAAGGCCCGAATCGGTCACTTTGTCGAGTGCCAGATCCTCGAGGCTCTCGGTGTCGACTACATCGACGAGTCCGAGGTTCTCACCCCCGCTGACGACGAGAGCCACGTTGAGAAGAGCACATTCGGCGTCCCCTTTGTCTGCGGCTGCAGAAACCTCGGTGAGGCGCTTCGAAGAATCGCAGAGGGCGCTGCTATGATCCGGACAAAGGGCGAGGCTGGCACCGGCGATGTCGTCGAGGCCGTGCGACACATGAAGACAGTCAACAAGCAGATCGCACAGGCCAAGGCCGCACTCGCCGAGGGCGGTATCATCCGCATCCGCGAACTCGCCCGCGAGCTCGAAGTCGACGCCGATCTCCTCCGCCAGACCGCGGAGCTGGGCCGCCTGCCCGTCGTCAACTTCGCCGCTGGCGGAGTCGCCACGCCCGCCGACGCTGCGCTCATGATGCAGCTCGGCTGCGACGGTGTCTTTGTGGGAAGCGGTATTTTCAAGTCCGGCGACCCTGCGAAGCGGGCCAAGGCTATCGTGCGTGCGACTACACACTACAAGGATGCCAAGGTGCTGGCCGAGACTAGCACGGGGCTTGGCGAGGCCATGGTGGGAATCAACTGCGATAGCATGAAGCCTGAGGAGAAGCTTGCTGGACGAGGATGGTAGGCTGTAAAAAGAGTGTTTGTTTTTGGCGTTGATGGGGATTCAACATGGAAAAAAGAATAGGTCAAGGAAAAATGAAGGTAGTTGAGAAGATCAACTTGGGTAGACATGCATGGATGATATAAGCGGGTGTTTTAACACCATAATTGATAACAAATTTGTCCCATTTGTTTCTGCTGTGATGAGCATGTCTTGTGACCAATCTCTGTGTCTATTGCGAGATCTAACAAATAAGCTGCGTGTGTCTATCCCATGCGGGTGTAGGTCTATGCTGTCTAAGTCGAAGGTGCTTCATATATAATGCCATCCAATGATGCCAAAATGCCACCATTTCAAAGACCATACCTGAAAATACCCCAAATTACCCGATATAGCCATCGTATAACGCTATAGGCACAAAAGAACCATATCACCAATCCAATTGAAGGATCAGTTTCGCTTCCTTTTCGTCTTCCTACCATCTTCTTCGCCTCCACTCTCTTCGTTCTGAGATCTCTTCACACCCTTGCCATTCTGACGATTAGCGGCATTTCGCTTCTTGTCGTTGCCAGCCTTGTTGTTCTCCTTGCGCTGCGTCTCACATCAGTACTCACATCACGAAGGGGTGGCTATGAACTTACGACAAGCTCGGCAACTGGAGAGTTGGTGATTCGGGAGAGCCACGATGAGCGTAGAGCCGAGTGAATCAAAACCTTGTTGTACTAGTCATGTCAGTCGTTGATTTTAAAGTGAAAAGGGATGAACTTACTCGGAAAGCGTTCGCGAGGCGGTCCTAACGCTCTCCAAAACTAGCGAACTGCTCCCACTGACACTCGGCGTTGCTCCAAAGCGGAACAAAGTTGCGATCCTGCTGCGACAATATGGCTGAGTCCTACGACTGTGGTTAGAAGAGTTCATGAATCCGTCAAAAGGCAGTCTTACGAGAATCTTGGAACTGAGAATCTCAATCTCAATGTTGGACAACTGACGATGAACGACATTCTTCCACTGCTCGGCCACAGGGGGCATCCTCTCTAGAGGGGGCTCGATCTGGTGATCAAGCATATCAGACGGCTCAACAGAAAGTCCTAAACTCTTTCGACCGGCCGTGACTTCTTCGACCCACTGAGCAGCAAGCTTCGATCCCATCTTAGTTCGCCAACCCCTGGGATTCGACCAGTCGACAATAGCCATGAAGAGTTCCTGCACACGAGCGCGGTACGCTTCATGCGATCGGGGGAATGTGGGATCCATGGCTGGCGGAGTGACTTCCACTTCATGGTGTGCGAGGGAGAGGAAGAGATTGCCTATCTGGCGAGCTTGGACTGGGTTCGTGATGTAGCCCTGGTACTCGTGACTGAAGTGCTCCAGCTCTGAGAGGAGCGACTGCTGCTCTAAGGTTCGGGATTTGATGTTGGCTGGGTTGACTGGGATCTTGTGACGAGTTGGCTCACCGGGGGCAGGGCCTTTGCGAGGTTGTGCTTGAGATGGGAGATTGCGAGGTTGAGAGACTTGGAAGGCTGGGTGAGATGCTTGCCCAAGGAGAGGTTGCTGAAATTGATTGTTCATAGAGATGAGTTGCTGCTGGGGGTATTGGGTCTGTCTTATCTGACGTCCGCCAAGGGTATTGGATTGTCGACCTGGAAAGGGCTGCATTTGCTGAAGGGCCATCTGATCATATGGTTGACCCATTGGGACAGGGTAAGACTGAGCCTGGTTGTTGAGTGGTTGGTATGGCTGTGCCTGGAAAGACGCTGCCAAGTAGTTCTCAGGGTTCATAGGTGAAGAGAACCGAGTCGCAGGTGTGACAGCAGTTGAGACGGGAACTGGACTATCATCGTCGCCGATAGTACTGCCATTATTGTCAAGACTGCTCAACTGTGCATCAGACCCAGAAGAAGTCGGGATTCTAGCATTTCCTGCCTCGTATGCTTCTGTGAACTCTTTCTCAAATGGATTAGATGCTAGGAGAGCTTCGTCCCCGACTCCATGCTGGGCCTGATGGTTCTGAAAGCTGGAGCTGCTGTGGCCCATGATCATGGGCGCCTCTATATCTTCCTGGACCTCCACGGTAGGATTACCACCCATGGGGTCATTGAAATGCTGGTCTAACTCCGGACTGGCAATAGAATCTAGTAGATGTTGGGTGTCTTCATAAGACATGTCAGTCATATTGGGCGATGCAACGAGTGAATGAGTTAGGATGAGACGCAAGTACTAAGTGTTGGTTGAAGTGAGCGTTGAGTGGGGTGGAGGTTATGTAGAAAGAAAGAATTCGAGATTGAAGGGGATTTGGATTTATAGTCGCATAGAAATGGTTGCCCGGTTGATTGGGACTACAATATAAAGAGGTGTGATAGACGCTTGTTGCAGTGCTAACGTTAGGTGCAGGTTGGTGGTGGAAGCTTCTACTTAGGCATTTCCAGCACCTATAAACAAAGCAGACTCTCTATCAAAGAGCCAATCAACACGCAGAGCAAAGAATACCAGCATTCTGGGGGTTGCCTGTATAGTCTCAAGTCCCTCAGGCTTTGTTACTTCATGGGATAAATGATTGGGCTTTGCTGTCCTGAGAGATGGTTGCCTTGTGTGAATTCTATCCCTTCGTATACATTGATACTGAGCTGAAAACCATCGAGTGGTTTTGATTTGGCTTGGATAATAAAGCAAGACTGTTGTTATATAATCCGTCCTTTATATACCATGACCCAGAAATGGGTATTGGTGTAGTTGGTAGACATAGAAAAGGGGACGCAGCAGTATTATTATATTTAAGAGCTTATTATGTTTTGATTGCTACCAGTGACGTGGGCTTGGGCGTTCCAGAGCTCACAGCAAGCAATTCTATTGTTGTCCTTGGACTTCGTATGAACAAACCAGCAGCACACAGACTCCAGCCTGTTCAGGACCCAGTCGGGCGATGCCTCATTATGAAGATGGCTAAAAGAAACTAACTAGATGAATAACAGGAGAAAGCTAAAGTAGTAAACCTTGAAGTCTTAAACCTTACAATATTCTAGAGTGGTTTCAACAGCTCAAGACGGCAGATTCAGATCGAAAAGGAAAGCAAATGGGACAACAATTAGCTAATGACAATCCTATTTTTATTGACCAAGGAAATATCAGATGTGTTTTCCAGCATAAAGGTACCTTTCAGGGTACGTACGCAAAGAAACGGGAGCTTGCATGGTACCTGCATGGTTGGAGCAGCAGCATTGTTGTACAAACAACTGGACAAAGCATCTCTGCATAAACACGCTCCACCTCTTTTGGACCCTTTGAGGATTTACAGATGTGTTCTGTATAGCTGTAACACGTACTGTTCTTGAAAGGGCTAAAAGCATATCCTGGAAGGTGTTCACGCCCATGGGCATCGTGTGCAGCATTGAACCATGCCATCGGGCTTCTCCAAGGACAAGAGAAAATCAGTATGGCTTAGGTAGATGCTCATTCACCTGTGTATAAATCTAATATCAAACAAAACAGACAGAAACGCTATCGGTCGCAAATAACTAGGCATCCGCTTCAGTTCCTCGATTCGTCGCTTTCAGGCAGGGCACCAAATAATAGACCAGCCTCACCCATCAGATGCAACCCAGACATATGACGAGAAACAACCTCAGCAGTCACCTCTTAGTGAAGAGAAATACCATAGTCCTGATATCCACTAAACATCCATCTTCCGTCCCTTCTCAAAAGCGTAAACGCTTTCACACCATCATGTTTAGGCACCCCGTTCATTAACCACAAACGGCGCCCAAACTAACGCAATGTCACCATGCTTTCTAACCTGGATATCATGAAGCTTTTCCTGGATGGTGATACCACTCTTGATCATACCCTGCAGACGAACGATGGATTGCTCCATAGTCATAGCCGCTGGGTCGGCAGGTGGTCTGTATAGAGTTACACCAGCCTTGGGGAGAAACCATTGTTTGAGGACGTCCCAATCTGGGTAGGAGAAGTCGTCTAGAAGAGCGTTGATGGGCTTCATGATTTCTTGTGTGAGAGCTGCCTCATCTTCCGGATCTGGTGTTTTGAGGGAGCGCTCTGTCCAAGCGAGGCCTGATACCTTCCAACGTCCGTCTGTGTAGGCTAATCCGAGGATTCCCTTCTTATGGCTGACGATAGTACCGTCATCGGTGCGGATGGACCACCCCGTCCAGACTGCAGCGAGCTTCTCGTGGATGAAGAGTTCTTGAGGTTCATCTATGGCCCATTCGAGATGACCCTTTTGCTTTGTGTTGCTGATGAATAGCTCTCCCAGTGTTGTCTGTTCGATGGTGTCTGGGGTGCTCTGTATGACGTAAGAGGTCTCGAGAAGGTGGTTGTGGGCATCCTCAGGGTTTTGGGACGAGATGTTGAAGAAGTTTGTTAGAGCAGATAAACAGCTGCCTTTGTGTCTTGAGAATCGCCCATTGTAATCGAGGCTCTACTAATTACCCAGTTGATTGAGGAATGCTGAGGTGACAGGTTGAGAGCTCTAATAAGCACGAAGGATGATAACGTGCCACAGGCTGTCGATTTACCCTGTTTCCCAGAAACTCATACTATTCTAGAAATAGGCATTTCATGGATAAATTCTATTCACGCTCAAATAACAATCTATCATGTATAAAATCACAAGGAAGAGTAAGCATTAAGCGCCAGTTGACCTCCCAAATGAGCATAAAGCACATTCCCACTCGCAATCTTGCCCGTCTTGATCAAATCCATCATGCCCGCCAAACTCTTACCCTCATACACAGGATCCGTGATGAAGGCCTCAGTAGCAGCACCAAACTTCATAGCCTCGATGGTGGTCTCGTCAGGAATGCCGTAGATCTTGGCGTTGTAGTTGGGATCGAGGATCACGTCGTCCGCTGTGATGTCGTCCTCGCTAAGGCCGATCTTGGCAGCTGTGGATTTGGCGATGCGCAGGACCTGGTCGAATGTTTGTTGCACTTTGCCGGAGGCATCGATGCCGATGATCTTGCGCGCGGGAGAACCGTTCTTTTGGGCGAGTTTGAAGCCGGCGATCATGCCAGCGAATGTAGAGCCTGTCACGGCGCATACGATGATGGTGTCGAAGAAGATTCCCAGTTCCTTCTCTTGAGCTTCAACCTCGAATGCCCATCGTGCGAAACCTAGACCACCGAGGGGATGGTCTGAAGCTCCAGCAGGGATGTAGTAGGGCTTGCGACCGTTGCTCTTGAGCTCATCTGTAAGCTTGGCGAGAGTTGTCTTGTGCTCAATTCCAAATGTCGAAGGGTCAAGCCTCACATCACCGCCCATGAGCCGCGAGAGCTGAATGTTGCCGACCTTTTCATAGCCGGGATCTTCCCAATCGACCCAGTGTTCTTGGACTGTGGCGGCTTTGAGACCGAGCTTTGTAGCGACAGCGGTTACGGCGCGGGTGTGGTTGGACTGGACGCCGCCGATGGAGACGAGAGTATCACAGCCTTGGGCTTGGGCCTCAGCAGCGAGGTACCTACCTCTAATCAGTTGTGTTCTTATTTAGAGAGGGGAGTCGACTTACTCTAGCTTTCGGACTTTGTTACCACCATAGGCGAGTCCAGAGTTGCAGTCCTCGCGCTTCGCATAGACATTGACCTTTCCACCGAGAGCAGCGGATATTCTAGGGAGGGGCTGGAGAGGTGATGCGCCGAAGAGAAAGTTCTCTCGGGGGATGCTAGCAAAGGGCTCAGGAAGGGTAACAACAGTCATTTTGTCTTGTACAATGCAATAGAATTGAATCTCAAAGGTAATCTACAACCTCAAGCCAGAGGAAACATGTCAATAATAAAGCATCTCGACCGTTGGACCCCTCCGTTGCCGGCATCGCGGGGCACGAATGGCATGGTCCACTTTGAGAGCCAAGACGTTGACATTGAGGTTAGTGATTGGGCGATTGGTGTTGTAGGGCGCAAGGGACACGAGGGGTAAAAACATGTCATTTGCTTTTTGGCGTGTGTTTCGAAGAGCGAGTCAGTACGAGACTGTGAAGTCGGTGGTAAATGTAGCTTCCGAGTCGGAGTCGGCGCGGAGAGGCATATCGTTGGGTCACCCACCGTGGGGAGATAAGCTGGGGAGGGCAATAGATCGGGAGAGAGTCGGGGAACTTGGGAGGATACGGTAGTGGGTATAGACGGAAGACTAGAGATAGTGATTAGACTTTCTGATGTTTGTTGAAATGAGAAATGCTGCTTTTGAGCTGCTGTGAGTGGGTAACCACTTATCCTCGGTCTATACGCTAGAGACTGACCTTATGATAGGGGATCAAATGTGTTGTAGGGCGCATATTACATTGCTGTCAAAGTCGGTAAATAATTCTGATAAGAACTACATCTCGTACGTTGATATTGTCAAGTTTCTTCATCTGGCAAGCATCCTCTCTTAGAAGAAATGGCTTTCGGTGCTTTGTCTGTTGGCCATGGCTTTAGGACACATCATGGGTGTTTCATGACCGAACAGCCAGCAGCTCCGGACCTTGTTCCGACAGTCTAATTAACTCCGTTCTCTAGTCACTTGAACACAAGATAATTACGCATCATACGGAATTTAGCGCATCTGAGATGGCTGTAATGTTGTCTTCTTCCAGTGTGCTAGAGTCTCTGATTGGTCATGACGGCGTTGGAAGAATGCCAAGACTTTTTCAATTTCCTATTTGGGACAACTTCAGCATGATTCAGTCCAGAATCCGACGAAGAGCAGCAGTTTATGCTACGCCATAAAATCAGATTTCGGGTATAAAATACGTAGAATATCTCTCTCTGTCGTAAATAATAGCCCAGAAGATTGTTCATTCTCAACCCCTTCGACTGCTGCATCCCCAGAATTTCATATTCTTCAGCCACTCTTTTCAACATCATCATCAAAATGCCGTGTCAAAAGAACCAAAAGCTCTCATCTACCGTCCCTTCAAGGGAAATGTCTCCCCTTCCGGATTTCTGGCTTCCAGTCTTCTGGAAGAACCAGTTCCGCACCACCATCGAACTTCCCACCAGAGAGAAATACCCCCAAGTCCAAGGCAGCACAGCTATCATCACTGGCTCAAACACAGGTCTTGGCTTCGAAGCTTCTAAGCAACTCCTGTCCTTGGGTCTATCCCATCTCATAATGGGCGTTAGATCTCTCGAGAAGGGCAAGGCTGCAGCTGAGAAGCTCAGAACGATCGCACCATCTGCTAGGATTGATGTTTGGCAACTTGATATGCAATCGTATGATTCTATCCAAGCCTTTACCAAGAAATGTGACACTGAGCTTTCTCGCATCGACTTTGTTATTCTCAACGCTGGTCTTTCTCCTTCCAACTTCGAGCTTGTGCCCGAAACAGGCCACGAAGTTGGTATCCAAGTCAATCACCTCAGCACCGCCCTTCTCACAATCCTTCTCATCCCCATCCTCAAGACCAAAACCTCGGGCCACAGGCCACCTCGTCTTACCACTGTGAACTCTCTCACAGCCCATCTTTGCAAATTCCCAAACAAAGATCAACGCCCTCTCCTTGCATCCTTCGACGACCAGGAAATCACACCATGGAGTTCCCAAGAACGATATGGCGTATCAAAGCTTCTCAACCAGCTCTTCCTTGTACGGCTCTGTGAAAAGGTCAGCCCTGATGATGTTATTATCAACATGGTTGACCCGGGTCTTACAAAGGGTACGAATCTAGGAGGACATCATGAAATCGGTGGTGTTGCTGGAGCGCTTGCAGGGGCGTTCTTTGCGATCTGCGGAAGACCTGTTGACAGAGGTGCTGCTAGCTATACTAATGCTGTTTATGGACATGGAAAGGAGTCCCATGGGTGCTTTTTGATGAGTTGTGACATCGCACCGTAAGTTGATTCTTGCTGAGTGTGGATTCGGATTACTAACTGGGTTTTAGATTAGCAGGTTGGTTTTATACACATGGTGATGTCTTGGTTAATCAGGTTTGGAACGAAACAATGGAGGAGTTGGATTTTGCCGGTGCCAAAGGCATTATTTCTGGCTTATGATTTCCGATTTGCGAAGGATCAGTACTGATTTGGTCCAAATGGTGTATAATAGATACCCCAGTCCCTTTCCAGCCTTTTCTCGTAGTTTGATTCTACTTTCTTAGACCTCTAAAGGGCGTTTCTGTCAAGCACGAATAGTCAAAGAATTAAATCTTATCCCACGTCAATAATGTGGCTTGAGATATGCATTTACGTGGTTTTCCCACCACTCCGGGGCTCGGAGTTAATAAGCCCGAAATCCGCGATGACATCAAAACAAAACGTGAGCTGACATGCTCGATCTAGCATTGAATTAACAACCGTTCTTTCAAATGCTTGGTAAGAATCGAAGCCATCAGCTTATGTGTTCTATCTTTGCATAAACTATGCTAAAATCGAAACAGCAGACATCTCGAAGTACGATCTCTCCCAGTCAGTCATCACGCGTTGGCTAACCTAGGTAGACCAAAGCTTCACATTCATCACCCAGACGCCATTAAAGAAATCCAAAGAGAATCAAAGACTTGTCAGAAGCCGTGCGCGTTCCAACTCAGCCCGAAAAGATCAAAGCCAGCTCAAATCATGGATACTAAACCAAAAGGAAACATGCATGACGTTGCAGGTTCCTGACGGAACTATTCCTGGTCGTGTTGGGACAAACTTATCTTTACTTGATTTTCCCGAGCCGTTGCAGGCATACATGGAAAATGACATCTTTCGATGTCAGTCCCTCTCTTGTATAGTGTTTGTCTGAGCTGACATCGAATAGCGTTTCACGGGATGAGAGGATCACTATATCCCTCTGAGATATGTCTCCAAGTAGACGAGATGAAATCATCCTGGACCACTAACCTCCTAGTCGACCAAGTATACTTCCACTCTATCATGTTCTCCGTGGAAGCATACTTCGACATGCTTCTCGGACGAGACTACGGCAGCCTCGCACACTTTCACTTTTTGAAAACGCTCCGGCTTCTCCAAGCAAGGATAAACAACCCCCAAGACCCATCGTCTATTTCGGACGCCACTATAATGGTAGTTGTTATCTTGGGCCTGGCAGCTGAGATGGTAGGTGATCGAACTGCAGCTGAGAATCATGCGGCTGGAATGGCAAGGATAGTTGATTTGAGAGGTGGACTTGAGATGTTGAGGTTTGATAATCCCAGACTGCCGGCCAAGGTTTGCAGGTGAGTGTTCATCTCTACTGCTTTGGGCAAAATCTGACCTGTGGTAGAGTTGATATTGGCCTATCCCTTCGTTTCGGCTGCAAGTCAGTCTTTTTTGGCAGGGACATATCCTGGAACCCATACCTTTCAAGCCAAGGTTTAGTCCGCCGTAAAAGGAAGCTTGTGGATACGAACCACGACATGGAATCCTTTTTGAAAACTCTTGATCCTAGATTATCGAACGTATGGACAGATCTCGAAGAGTTTGCAAAGCTCAGCAACATCGCCAGCCAAACCGGTCGAAAACTCCAACCTAATATCTTCAGCGAAGCCATGGTATCGATTCTTTACCGACTCCTCGCCCTGTCTCCCGAGTCAGCTGCAGAAAACGCTTTTCGACTTGGAATGATGACGTTTGCTGCATCTATCTTCTTCCGATGGAGGGATATGAAGCAAAGACAAGCGTATCTGGATAATTCCTTCGGGGATGCGTTAATAGAATTGAAGAAGGCTACAACTCAGCCGCCTACTGCTATTCTTCTGTGGCTTTTGATGATTTGGAGAACAAATTCTGTTCAAGGTGACGGCGATCAAGCCACGGAGGAGTGGTTCTTGGAAATTATGGGTGGCTTGGGGATATGTTCATGGCCTGAACTGCATAATGTCTTGAAATATGTTCTCTGGATAGATTGTTTGTTCGATGCATCTAGCAAACGAACTCTTGGACCGATACTGGGAAAGGTTGCCAGAAAACTGGTGGCGCTTGATTTATGAGTCGCTGCTCAGCAATACCCTGTTGCCTTTTATGAATTACCCTATTGACCCTGCCTTCTATATGACTCCTTTAATTTTAAGCCACTCTGGCTTTTCAACTTCATATGTTCCTGAACAAGCCGCCTCAACACATCCAGCCAGGCTTCCAAAGTACATCCCTCTCCCCGTGAGCCCAGGCCCGTAATGAGCATACTTTCCAGAGTTGGTCATGATTGTCTTTGCTGCCGTTGGGATCACAGGTTCGGTTACCATACACCAGCAGATATCCGTCAATATCTGCACCCCGAAATCCTCTAGCTGGGCTACAAGACCTGCTTGATCAGCGAGCTTGTACACTGACCGACCGCACGTAACTATGACTGACACACTGGCTGCTTTGTGTCGCCCCTTGCAAAGATTGGCGAGTTTTCGTATCTCGGAAAGTGAGAAGTGCGGGTTTCCAAGTGAAACAAGGTCGATAGGTTGGTTTGTTGGCGCGCTGTTGAGCTTATCCCAGCATATTCCCAGATCACCCAGATTGACTTCAACAGAGGTGAATTCAGGGACAAGTACTGTCTCAAGTGTTGTTGCCTCTGGCGTTATACCAACGATGTGAAACATTGGTGCGCTCGATATGGTGGCGAATGCCGCGCCGAAAGCCTTCAGATCGTCTGTTGAGAGACCAAGCTTCTCAAGCCCTGTTACCACCGGTATTCGGCTCGTCGATAAAGTTCCAACATGATATCCCAGTAGTGGTGGAAATGAATCGTCAAGACTAGCCGTGTCATTCAGCCCCATGACCTTCACCCAAACTGAAGC
Source organism: Fusarium gaditjirri (assembly GCA_013266175.1). Taxonomy (NCBI): domain Eukaryota; kingdom Fungi; phylum Ascomycota; class Sordariomycetes; order Hypocreales; family Nectriaceae; genus Fusarium; species Fusarium gaditjirri. The sequence continues at coordinate 11,966 of JABFAI010000111.1, read as the reverse complement.
CAGTCGATTGACACCCAGATGAGGGCCTCCTTTGGGCGCCCTCCCTGTCAAGGCAATCGAGATATCCAGAAAGTCCGGGTATTTCATAGTTCTCGCCCCCAAAACACTATTCGCATAAACAACAGCATTCGACTCCGCCCAAGCAACCTGCTCGCCAAGCTTGGGTGCACTTTCAAGCTGATACGGCGCACAAGTAAATGTTGGCCGGGCTCCCATATCTGTATACGCCTTTCCAAGTGCATCAGCCGCTTCTCCAAACGTAGTATCGACACCAAGTGCTCGCCAGCGCTTTTGGTCAACAGATAAAGAGTTGAGTGTTGTGGGAATTCGGACTTTACCGCCCCAGTCGCGGAGTCGCTCTGCTAGGGCGAGTGTTGCGGGACCAGTATAGACGCATCCATCTACGTGGACTTGTGTTACGTCCATGAGACGGGTTGCGCCAAGAAGATGGGCCATGCGGAGGACGATTCTGATAGCAACGCGGCCTGCTTCGCCGTAGTCTCCTCTTAGAAGTTCCTGGTCTAGTGTTGAGAGCTTGATACCTTCTAGAGCTGGTGTCGTCTCGAGGATGAGACCGCTTTCTGTGTCTATCACTGAACCTTTTCGGTGTTTCGATGGTGGATGGGTGGACACATAACCATCGTCCACAAATATCATCTGCCCGTTCAGTCGAATAAGATGTCGAAAGTCTTCCTTGTTCAGAACCACGACAGGAATTGCCTGGTCGAAGACTTCCTCTGCGATCATAACCCCCAAAGTGAGGATGTCTTCTCTCCGCTCAAAGATGATCGCTTCAGGAGATTTGCCATTGAGCAATAACTCGAGCATAACACCACTGCCAGTACATGATCCTCGACCTCCTGGAATAGCGAGGACAGTGTTTTGAAGCTTCTGTCCACTCAGTGGATGGTGTCGGTCAATGATCTCACTGGTCTGGGGGTCAACGCCTCCCCAGAAACTTAGCTCAAGGTCGCTCGCTAGGAGTTTGGCTGAGGCTCGACCTTGAACGTAGGCTGTTCCAGTCCATGCAAGCTCCTCGAGAGACCCCATTTTATCCTCCTCGCCGTTTTCAGTCAACTTTGTAAACGAATTACCTGATGGCCCGAGTTAGTTCCACCACGGCTTACGGACTGATAAGCAAGGCATAGGTTTTCGTCTCAAGCTGTCTAGAGCCCTCCAAGAAATTTCAAGGGTTATAATAAGACTTACAGAATAGTAAACATGTCTCATAAGAAGTTAAAATTCTTTTTTATATCGAAGAAAGGGAATTTTGGCCGGAATCTTCGGAATATGTCCAAGCACCAGAAATTGGAACTGTGATCTTCGAACTTGGTCAAGCCTCCAAAGCAAACGGCAACAGATTCCGCGCTTCAGTTCTCCGTCAATTCCTGAAGAACAAGGATCAATAGAATAGGTCCCTAAACAGGAAAGACAGTATATCCTTGTTGTCAGTTCTCAAGTTGTGAAAAAGAACAACTTATCAACCCCGCATTACGCTTATCTCCAACATCGTGGAACTAGTCGGCCCTGATCGGAAAGACAAGCCGACATCACGGCCCGTGGCCCGATAATTCTTGTGTAACAAGTTATCAAGTGATGTAAAGCCAGATTGTGTAGATCCAAGCGTTTCGTTCTTCATGGTATGAAATTGGTTCGAGTGGAGGTACGTGAAGGACGCAGTGAAGAGGAAGGTCGTGATTATGAGTCAAAATTAGCCAATCAAAGAGTAATAGATAGTATTTAGTGACAAGTGCAGGATAGCGAGTTTACAACAAGTTCGACATGCCATCAAGTATATCTGGTAAGACATGTCTTCTTGTGGGTTCGAAACGGGTATAGTAAGTGTGAGGTATAGGTTAGGTCCATTGTTAAGACGTGCTCTCGTAGCTGACTCGTATTAGTGAACCCAGCAGCAGCCATTTCGGTTAGAGGTGGGAGAGGAAAATATTGCCTTGCACAAAGAACGAACTTGGACAGAAAACCCTTCCAAGGAGCAATACAGTGTTCCTGTGACAGGCGACCTGGGGGTTCACCAGTGTATAAGCCGCTCTATAGTCACCTTCCAATTGCGATATTCCCTGTCTAGGCATCACTATATCATGCCGTTGTCCTCTCCAAAAGAACATCCTATCTGTGCTCTTATCTGACCTGACCAGACCATCCAGGTACCACAGACAACCCCGACATCGGCCACTTGCGTCATTCCGCTCTTCTCCACCAATATCCGAGCTCAATTGAACCAAGCTCCCCTTCAATTCCCCAACCTCCACTCCAAAACTTTAAGCTACACAAACCCGTTTTGTTTCCCCACGATGCGTGTCGCAACAGTCGCCAGTTTTCTGGCCTCGGCCTCTTTGGCCGTTGCATTCGATTGGCAACAGGTTCTTGGACATTATCACCAAGAGTCTACCTCCGACGCTATCGAGAGCAACGACGATGCGCCCTCGTACAGATCCGAGCTGCTGAGCTTGCACAAGTCTCTCATCGAGACCTCCTCGGTTTCTGGAACTGAACACGATGTTGGGGTTTGGCTTGAGGGCTATCTTGAGAAGAAGGGATATACTACTTCGCGTCAGGAAGTCGAGCCTTTTGAGAACACGCCGGAAGGAAAGCCGAGGTTCAATGTACTGGCTTGGCGACAAGATGGAAAGAAGACTTTCGATCCCAAGGTCTGTGTGAGCAGCCATATTGATGTTGTGCCGCCGCACATCCCATATGGAATTGATGATGGGGAGGTTACAAAGGAGACTATGATCACCGGCCGAGGCAGTGTGGACGCCAAGGGTAGCGTTGCTGCCCAGATCACTGCAGTTGAGGACCTTATCGAGCACGGGAAGATTGACCCCCATAAGATTGTCCTGCTGTTCGTTGTAGGCGAGGAGGTCAAGGGTGACGGCATGCGCCGTTTCAGCGCGGCCATTGAGACCAAGGAACTTCCATACAGTCTCGACGCTGTCATTTTTGGAGAGCCTACAGAGCTCAAGCTTGCTTGCGGACACAAGGGCATGCTGGGTTGCGATGTTACCACAAAAGGCTTCCCAGGTCACAGTGGTTACCCATGGCTCGGCAAGTCAGCCAACGAGCTCATGATTCGAGCATTCGCTAAAGTCCTCGACACCGACCTTGGTAGCAGTGAGCTGTTTGGTAACACCACCGTCAACATTGGTCGATTCTATGGCGGTGTGGCCGCTAATGTCATTCCTGAGGAGGCCAAGGTTGGACTGGCGGTGCGAGTTGCGAGCGGAAAGCAGGCTGATGGACATATCGTTGTTCATGACAAGATCCAGGCCATCTTTGACGAGGTCGACAAGGATGCTTTCATCTTCGACTGCACCCACGGGTACGGACCCGTGGAAGCAAACTGTGATGTCGATGGTACGTACACCGAATTCTTGTGGGAGTGTCGCTAACAGGCTCAGGCTTTGAGAAAATCACCGTCAACTACGGAACCGACATCCCCAATCTCAAGGGTGACCATACGAGGTACCTGTACGGCCCAGGGAACATTCTTGTTGCACATGGCGCGAGGGAGAACTTGACCGTTGCAGATCTTGAAACTGCCGTTGAAGGGTACCAAAAGCTGATTCTTCATGCGTTGAAGCAATAAATAGAAACCCAATTTTCCGCTGCTCTAGTCTACTGTTGGATATGATATCCCGCTCAAATGGAATATGACATTGTAAAGCTGGTTTATGCACCAGTGATCTTGGCCCAGCGCTCAGGCAGGATCTTGCTGAAGTCAAAATTGCCATCTGGTCCCTTCTCAATGGCACCCTTCTCTGTGACCACGGCGTCGATGAGCTCGGCGGGAGTGACATCGAAGGCAGGGTTCCACACGTTGATTCTTTGGTCAGCAGTAGCAACGCGGACTTTGCTGCTCTCATCGACGGTGCCATCAGGCTTGATCACAGCCCCTGTGACCTGTGTAAGCTCCTCCTTCTTTCTCTCCTCAATCTTGATACCGTCACCAGTCTCAGTCTCAAGGTCAATGCTGGTTGTAGGGGCAGCGACAATGAACTTGATTCCGTGGTGCTTGGCCAGAACAGCGAGCTGGTAGGTACCAATCTTGTTGGCTGTGTCACCATTGCGAACGACACGGTCAGCACCAACGATGACAGCGACAATATTCTTTTCTTGCTTTCGGTTGCGGAAAAGTGAAGCAGCCATTGAGTCGGTGATGAGAGTGCTGGGAATGTTCTCAAAGACGAGCTCAAAAGCAGTGAGTCTGCTTCCTTGGTTGTAAGGTCGAGTCTCTGTGCAGAAGGCATGCTGAAGAAGATCCTTGGACTGAAGAGTTCGGATTATTCCCAACGCAGTGCCGTGGCCAGATGTAGCAAGGGATCCAGTATTGCAGTGTGTGAGGACCGAGATCTTCTTGTCAGGGGAAGCACCAGCCTGTGCTCGCAGCCACTCAGCTCCATGGTCGCCAATAGCGAGATTGGTCTGGAGATCCTTCTCAAAGATCTTCTCGGCCTCTTCGATGAAAGCTGTGATAACCTGCTCCTTGGTGGCAGTGCTTCCAACCGCCCTTATTGTGGACTTGAGCTGGTTGATAGCGTTGGTCAAATCGACAGCTGTAGGCCGGCTTTCTTTGAGATAGTCGAGAGCTTCCTCGATCTGAGAGATGGTATCCTCAGCATTTGAAGCTGTGGTACTTCCATTGTGGAGTTCAACAGCTAGACCAAGGGCTGCTACAATAGCAATAGCTGGGGCACCTCGCACTCGCATAGTTGCGATGCTGTCGAAGGCCTCAGTTCTGTTGGAGACATCGTCGTAGTGGAATTCATGAGGAAGACGAAGTTGATCGAGGACCTGGAGTTGGCCCCGGGTGTACTTGACAGCCTTAAGAGAAGACATGATGAAACACAATTTGAGTTAAAACGGTTTGAAAATGAGAGAAAACGAACAAGTTTAACAGGCTTGTTAGTCGCAATTCCATGACAAAATGTTGCCCCTCCAAGATTCTGCCGTCACCCCGCCGTCAAAATGAAAATAGCGTCATAGCACTCAACCAATTGTATAGCGCACGTGCTCTCACCGCCTGGGACCGGACTAATGCCGCTTCCGGCGCATGAAGATGAGCTAATGGAGGTACCTCTACGTCAACAGGGGTCTCGAGTTGTTATCCACTGGAGCTCGTTCGGGACAGCTTTAGCGGTTTAACACTATCTCGATTGAGATACCTTCACTGTTGCTTGGACAAACAGCAATGACAAGTGCGCATTCGAGCTGTTTGCCATGGAACAGCCATTCTCGACGTCAAAAGTGACCGGTGAGTCTTAGGCTTCTATGGCGTTTATTCCCCTGTAAACCTTAAGCCTCCCTTGAGATGTCCGCTAACACGACACCTTGTCGCAAGTCGAGTACTTCGATCCTCACGATGTATATAAACTCCTCGCCCCTGGGTTGATTCCTCGCTTACCGCTGCGGAATTTGAACTGGCAATCGCATGCTGGACCTCTACGATCTATCGACACGCTTCACGTTGAGCTTCTTCAGGGGGATGACCCTGGATCAGCTTCTTCTCCTCATACCCTTCGACGATCAGGGAGCACGCTCGATGATGGCTTTCAGCAGCAGAACTTTGGTGGTCAGGCATCTTCAGCTGATCAGATAGACACACAATCTTTGCCTTCGAGGGCAATTGGAAGCCAAAGACGACATCAAATTCCTGGTCTGCGACGGACACCGTATCTTAAGGTGCTACTGGTGAGGTGCGACGACAATGAAACATACAAAACCTCCGTTCGAGCCGAGATTCGAGAATGGATCAAGACTCAGATACCTTCATCAAGCAATCCGAAACGAAACAGCAAACAAGAGAAGCACGATGCGTTCGATTACTTGATTCTACACGTGGTGCTCCCCAATACAGTAGCGGCGACGCAGCCGAGGACGAGCTCTCGCTCCCAGGATACTTCAGAGAAGTCGACTCCGCGATGGCGCACCGGCTCAACACCTCTTCTCGAGAAGCTTCGTACCGACTTTTCTGGCCTTGGGAAGACGGCGCCAGACCGAGTTGCACAGATCAGAATTGGAATCAACGATCTTCCGTACGATCAGCTGCCGAGGGTGGTTCCTGCTGTGCCTACAGGGTATTCGGAAGATGAGCATGATGCTGAAAATGCCTGGGCGGAGCTCATTGCCAAGTTCAAGAGTCTTATTCTCACATCATTCGACTTGCGCGTGACACAGTACGAAGAAGATATCAAAGAAAAAGACGGTCAACGAAGTTTACCAGGATGGAACTTTTGCACTTTTTTTATACTCAAAGAAGGCTTAGCCAGAGGTTTCGAGAGTGTTGGTCTAGTAGAGGACGCCTTGGTAGGATACGATGAGCTTAGTGTTGGACTTGACTCTGTTGTGAACGAGCAAGCTGATGAAGGGTCCCCAACGAGACATGGAGGCGCCATGCTCAGCTACACCGAAGATCTCAAGGACATTGTCAAAACCGCTCTCGCCAAAGCACCTGGCGGAAACACAGAAGACGAAGAGGCCGTGGATCTCCAGTCGAATGAGACTATCAAGGAACGATTCGATGAGATACCCATCAGTGCTACCAAAAAGGCTTATAGAGACAAGATCCTAGCTAATGATGTCTCTGTGTTTGACTTCCGTTGCTACATCTTTGCACGGCAAATGGCACTGCTCTTGAGACTCGGGAATGCCTGGTCATCACGAGATGATCTGCTCGACAAGCTGAAGGAGCAACAAGACTCTGTCTTGCACGGAGTTGCGCCTCTAGCGCCCCCTCCTAAACATACTGAAGAAACAGAGAACCTGGCAAGTCTCGGTGAGATATGCCGAAGGACTTTGCAGTTCATCCCGGCAGTATCGCAGGTTATGCGACGAGACATCTTGACGGCTGTGGCATCCGATAAGTCTGACGAGGACGACTCTCCTATCGACCCTAACCTATCAGAAGTCATTGACAACGTGGTCGCGTCATTCGCATTCTCGGTTGCTCAGCAGATTCTTGCGCAAACAGCATCAAAATCTCTACCTATTCCTCCCTCAACTCTCGCTCCTCCTCAAAGCCAGGAGCAAAAGTTATCCATCCCTGAACCCAAGACTATGATGCATCCTGCTCGAACTACATCCCTTCATGTCTCAACGGGCCCAGCACCTGGAACTCGTCCCCCATTGAGCCCAGGTGTGTTCCCCGGGCCGGGCATGCCAAAGATCAACAATGATCAAGAGTCGCAATTTCTCAAGGCAGGTCTTGAAGATCTCGCCGCTAGGCGCGCCGAGCTTTATATGCTGTCAAGAAGCATTCTTGATGGCTTAGGTAGGAAGCGTGGGTGGAGTGATGGCTGGAAAGAGGCGCCGATTATCGCAGAAGCTGAGGCAGACTTTGAAGAGATCAGTCTAGATGATCAGCCTGCTGCAAGTGGTGCTTCCGAGGAAATTCCTCCATTGGATGCTGGTGTAAACAACAATCTACTCCAGACGGCCATTGACAACCCAGAGAACTTTTATCGTCTGTATGAAATTCTCACCGACAAAGCGCTTCGGCACTATACTGTTGCAAACCATGATCACGCGACGCAAGCAAGCATGGCAGATCTTGCTGTGCTCAAGTTTTATCTCAAGGAGTATAGTACTGCTGCTTCCTACTTTTATCGAGCAACACCATTCTTCGGAGAGAGCGGTTGGACCTCGCTCGAGTTGTCTATGCTTGTCATGTATCTCCACTGTCTTCGTGAGATGAAGTCAAAGGATGACTACGTGCGTGTTGCTCTCAAGCTGTTGACCAAGTCTTGTGCGGCTGAAAAGGAGAGGCTGGAGCAACGCTCAAAAAGAGTGTCAAGACTCGGCAAGCCTGAGCCTGCGGATGCAATGTCGATGAAGGGTGTTGTGGGTAACTTGTTTGACCTGGCCTCATCATTGTCTTCACAAGTCAAGGTGCACCTGTCCAACTTCTTTACAAACATTGAGCTTGCAGGTGCTCCTGAGTATTTTGATAGGGAGGACAAATGCTCCTTGACCGTCAATCTGTGGTGTTTGTTGCCGGACGAAATTAAGTTGGATGGAATAGACGTGCGAGCCACAGCTTCTGAGCTGGGCCCTACTAAGGAGCTACTTTTCTCAAGAAAGGGAGATATTGTTCTACAGCCTGGTCAAAACAGCATCACAGTTGAATGCACAGTAAGTTTGTCGAACCAAATTGAAAGATTACGCTAACAACTTCAGTCTGTTATTCCTGGAAAATACAAGATAGATCATCTTGGACTTTTCTCGAGTAACCTCTTCCTTCACTTTGAACGCGACATTAACCAACCACCTCCGCAAACAACTAATATCTTTAAGCATCCCGAAGTCATCATTTTCCACCGAGATGGTGCGCTTGACGTGCAACTTGTTGCAACGAGGCATACTTCCCTGGACAAGAACAACACGTTAGACTTCACTCTCAATCCAGGCTGGAACTCAATCAAGAGTTGCGAAATCCGTCTCAGGCCCACTACTGGTGGCTTGCGGATGTTAACTCTTGAAGCACAAGTTATCGACTCGAATGTCGAGTTTGCAAAGAAGCCTGAGGCGGGTGGTATCATCCACTTCAACGAGATTGCCGCTGGCTCAAGCGTCACTCTACGATTCCCCTACTCGGTTGAGCATGATATCGCTGATGTGTCTGCCAAGGTCGATGTCGCGTACACGCTTGAGTCGGGTCAGCAGTACAGGTTTGCAAAGTCAATAATTATCCCCATCTCTCTGGCACTGGGCGTCAACGTGCAAGATGTCTTCAAGCATAATGCACTTTACTCTCGCTTCAACGTGTCTACAGCGAGCCACAGCCCTCTACGCTTGTACAAGAGTGAACTGATGTCCTCGGATTTGTTCGAATCTGAGTTTGGCGTTCCTCCTGCTGATACAACTATGGTGTTTTCGAAACAGCCGGCAACACTGCTTTACCGAATCAAAAGGAAGACCAATGCCAGGTCGAGTAAACGAGCGGCAAGAACTATGTACTTGAAACTCTACTACAATATTCTCCAAACAGAGATCGAGGAGGCCCTTGTCAAGTCCATCTTTGATGCCCTTGACGATCCTTCTTTAGCATCGTTCTCGAAACTCATCACTTCGCTGGTTGTGAGAGAAGCCAAGACCCTGCAACCCATTGAACTCGAGCGAGCTGCACTTCTTGGTGCAGTGCCTACGGCCTTTCTGGCTGACGTTCCTTGGGATAAGCACTTTGCTGGCATTGGACGGGTACCTGGGACGCAGGTGAATGCGACTGAGAAGATCTCTACTGCTATAAGGGAGTGGCAAGTCTCCAATCCCCAGGTTCGGATCTCAGTAACGCAGCCTGATAACCCCTGCACACTTCTCATTCCGGTCGAGATACCTTCACTGCCGATTTTACACACAGCAGATATCGAGCTGCAAACTCCGGTAACGGAACTGATGGACCAGAGACCAGGTGCTGTCCCGACTGTCGCGGTTAATCAAATGCTTCCGGCTACACTGCATCTTAGGTGGACGCAGATCTGGGACACTGAGATGCAACACAAGAAGGATGTGGAGTACAGTTATGAAGTCGCCGCCGCAGGAGATACATGGCTTCTCGGTGGCCGTCGAAAAGGCCACTTTGTCATTCCAGGTTCAAAGAAGGACCCTCTGTCCTCAACATCTGACACGGAAGCTGAGATTCCACTCATCATGATTCCTCTCCGAGAGGGTTGGCTGCCATATCCTGGTATTGAGATTCGGGAGGTCAAGGATGGAGTAGAAAACCTAACACAAACTTGTGAAGTGGATTTTAGGAACCTGGGAGAGTCGATACGAGCTGTGGGTGAGAGGAAGGGTGTGACGGTCAGCTTAGATGCAAGCGGACCTGGAGGGGGACCGTTGGTGCTGGAAATTGAAGAGCCAAAGAGGGAAAGGGGAAGGATAGTTGCTTAGATATAGGTGTATAATAATGAGTGCCATTTCGAGTTGGAGTCATATCAGCATTGCCTTAGCCTTTCCCCCAGTTACACCCAGCAGTGAGGTCACAGTCGCCAGAAGAAGAAATCACAGATAGGGCCAGCCAATGACAACCAAGCGGCCCGAGCCCAGAATCAAGCTCTAATTCTACGGCCAGGCAAAAAAGACAAGTTGTCAATATGTTGATGAAGCAAAAATAGAGGAATCAACTGTCTGAGACAGCTGGGGTAACGATGCCCCGTACTGGAATCGAACCAGTGATCTTCGCATTACGAGTGCGACGCCTTACCACTTGGCCAACGGGGCCGGGGCGTGTCGTCCTCTTGTTGGCAAGCTCGCTTAGTTTTGGTGTTTATATTCGCGACGAGCGAGTGTTGGAGTTACTAGGATCTGAGAGATGGAGTTGGGGTTGAGAGGAGGGCTGGCTTTGAGCGTGAGTTGAAGCGGTTGAGAAATGCGGTGGCCAGCAAACGAGAATGTCTTGACTTGACGAAGGGGAGTGGAAAGGCTGTTTGCTTGGTGCTCAGACAGAAGCTGTAAGTTGTTTCGCAATTAAGGTACAGGAAAAACAGCCAGCTCTATGTCGCTTCCTAACCGGTCGCTATTGTAATTAGAAGGGCTTCTTTGACTGTTGGAAATAAATGTAAGAGGATACTATAAAGTCGAGGGAAACCCATTGTTGAAATATTAATAATGTGGAAGGAAATAAGTTGCTTGTTTTCTGTTCATATCTGCCAGAGAAAAAACTCGGCGTTGTAGGACGAAAGTTTTTCTCATCTGCCAGTGGCCGCCACGGCTTTGCCACTCACTTACAAGTCGCAAGTCATGTTCCTGCATAACGCTCAGACGCTTTGACTCCATTTACTATGATGTTCTTATATTTATATCTTTATCTTAGGTTGCTGTTTTAGTCTTTATTTATTATCAGTATCGGGCTAGCAGCATTTCTGCTCCAGTGATAACTCAGTGCTGAGCAAGGTGCCTTCAACATTGCAGTAGCAAACTTTAACCCGATTTTATAACCCAACTTGGCGTAAGACCCAAGGTACGAGAAAAAGGGTTGAGGAATGTCACTGTCGAGTTGGCCTTGGAGAAATGAGAGCCTCCAAGGAGATAGGCCTCTGACTGATACTTCTAGAGTCCATTGACGTCCTGGGATTCGCATAGATCATGGTAGGAGAGCCCTGGGACGCTCACTGCTTTGCGAGCGCCTCGATATCGAGTGGCATGGGCGTCGACGTCTCTCTCTTTAAATTCCTAAATCCGGATGTCTGCCTGGTCGTTGATCAGCATGAGCCAAGCATTTACAAAATGTCTACCAAAACAGACACAGAACACCAACGGCCAGAACGAGAATGTATCTTTTCTCGGCATCATCTGAGTACCAAGCTAATCTCACCCGAACCTGGCTGATGCATTGATACCTCGGATCGCAGCCCCGAAAGCCTTTCTATAATGTTATATCTTCCATCCTGTTCCTTCGCACTCGCCATGTTAGTACCTGTAGAATTTTTGTCCCATTTTTAGTGGCAGTAAGAATAGCTTGCATGTGTCGATGAATGTCGGGGGCAGTGTATCTTTCTGAGCTATAAACTAAAGTTGGTGATTATATATAATCTCAGTGCTGGGTATATATATCTTAGAGACCACCCTGTATGACCTGGATAGCTTCAATAGTCTGGAGTCGGATACCAGTAGAGCGCCTTTCTTTATCCTAGTTGTATAGGGTTCCCTTGAGCACCTTAGAAAGCTCGTCGTTGATAGCGACGGCAATGTCTAACCGTCCATTGCTTAGAATGTAATGACACAATACTGGCACATTGAGACAAGAACTCCAACTCCGCCGATATCAGGCGTGCGAAAGCCAGTATTATATATGGCTACTAATTTCCCCAACTCTCATCGCTGGCGCTTCGCCCTTTTCCTATTAGAAGGGAATTACTTCTCCCAGTTCCTTTCTTCCGAGATATGGTCGATGGATATCACTCAAACGCTCTGAGCATCCGCTGGTAGCGGCGGCGGTGGCGGTGATGGTG